>JAZHYW010034271.1:0-47587 GCA_037355805.1 Ixodes ricinus | reverse complement strand
GGAAAAGAAAGGGGTTACGGCGACGATGGAATGATACAAGTTTACATTTGCTGGGATTAAGGGTCATTTGCCAACAGTCGCACCATTCTTGCACATGGTTAAGGTCATTCTGCAGGCATGTCTGGTCAGAGGTGTTAGTGATTGTACGATAAATAACGCAGTCATCCGCAAACACACGAATGTGGCATGACAGATGCGATGGTAAGTCATTTATGTATATTAAGAACAGGAGGGGGCCGAGGACAGATCCTTGTGGGACGCCTGATGTTACTGGGAGAGGGTTAGATGAGTGGTTGTTAACAAAGACAAACTGAGAGCGATTAGACAGAAATTCCTTGACCCATTGAACAATAGTAGCGTTTAGATTTAATTGAGAAAGTTTTAGTAGGAGGCGCTGGTGCGGTACTTTGTCGAATGCTTTGGCAAAATCTAAAAAAACCGTGTCAGTTTGAAGGTTATGGTCAAGATTAGAATGCAAGTCATGAACGAAGAGTGCAAGTTGAGTTTCGCAAGAGAAGCCCTTACGAAACCCGTGCTGGGAGGGGTGGAAAAAGTTAATAGAGTCCAGGAAATTAATTATTTGAGTGTAGATGACGTGTTCCATGGCTTTACAAGGGACGCTTGTTAAAGAAATGGGACGGTAATTTAGTGGGGAGTCCTTGTTACCGGATTTGTAGACTGGAACGACCTTTCCCACCTTCCAGTCGTCCGGTAAGATGCCTGTAGAAAGTGACTGTGAGAACAACATGGTCATGTACACAGCAGATATACGTTTGGTATTTTTTAAAAGTTTTGAGTTAATTCCGTCAACGCCGGCTGACGATGAGAGTTTGATATTTTCAATTAATGATGAGATGCCATCTACAGAAAATGTGAGAGCTGGCATAGTAGATACTGCGTTAGAAGGCATTAAAGAGGGAGGGACATTGGTTTCTTCGGTAAACACGGAAAAGAAGGCCGAGTTAAAAGCATTGGCGCACTCAGTGTCAGTGACTATTTCGCCCGTTCCGTTCGTCAGGCTAATGATGCGCGTCTCTTGAGGATTTATAACTTGCCAAAATTTTTTAGGATTGTTAATTAAGATCTTTGGCAAGTCATCATAAAAAAAGGAATGCTTTGCGTTACGTATAGATACCAGATAGGCGTCTTCAGCTGCGTAGTATTTTTCCCATGCGCAGGGGTTTCCATTCCGCCTGGCCGAGCGGAAAAGACGTTTTTTTTTGTTTCCTAGTTTTTTTAAAGACTTTGTAAACCAGGGTTTCTGCCGATTCTCGCGGAACGTAATTATTGGGATGAATTTATTTGCAAGTTCATTTAATTTATTTCTGAACATTATCCAGTTTGTATTGATAGAGCGATTAAGAAATGATGCTTCAAAAATTGGAAGGAAGGCGTTTAGCTCCCGGTTTATTACTTCATAATTTCCTTATCATAAAGACGGATTCTTTTATCGCGTGTTTGGCGTCGTACCGGGCAAAAGTTGAAGGTAGCATGAATTACTTTGTGGTCGCTGATTTCGCGGAGATAAGTAACCGATGATAAGCTGTCGGGATGACTGGTTAGAATTAGATCTAAGATGTTTGCAGAATCCCGTGAAACACGTGTGGGTTCGGATACTAGTTGAACAAGGTTAAAATCAAGACATACGTTAATAAAATCTTTTGCGGCTTCGTTGCCTATAGCTGAGGGGACCTGGTTGCTCCAGTCTATTTGCGGGTAATTAAAGTCTCCAAAGAGAAGGATATGCGCATTCGGGTACGTTGAGGCAAATTCACTAAGGATGTTATTAAGTTTACAAGAAAAGTCAGGAGAATTATGAGGAGGCCTGTAGCAGACTCCCAAAAGAACCGTCTGAGGTGAAGCGCGACATATGAGCCATAGTATTTCAAGGTCGGATGTAATGTTAGCAATAGAACATGACAACTGCTGGTGTGCGGCGATGAGAACACCTCCTCCTCGTGTGGCTTGGCGGTCATTTCTATAAAGGCGGAAGTCCGGCAAATCGGCCAGAACTTCAGCATCAGTGATTTCTTTAGACAGCCAGGTTTCGGTTAATATCAACAAATTACTACCGGAGGACAACACGAGGTTAGACACAATTTCTCGTTTCGGAAGAAAACTACGCGCGTTGGTGAAGATTACAGAAAATGAAAGATTAGTTTCGGCAGAAATCCGAGAGGGGGCTGTTATTTCCTTCTGACGGGGCAATTGCTATGCTGTTTCCTTCACAGTCTGTGATGGTTCATCAAAAACATAGCGTTTCGGGCCCATGAGTAGTGTTTTAAACCGTAAAGAAAATGGCGTATTTTTGCTTTTTGCAAACGCAAGTAGGTGTTTGCGAGCATTTTGGACGGGCCGAGAAAAGTCTTCGCCAACACTGAAACTTGTTCCTTTGAACTTGCGGCCATTAGATAGTATGGTATCTTTTGTCTTATAGAACGTGAATTTAACGATTACTGGGCGAGGGCGGTCAGATGTATGATGTCCAAGACGATGTGCACGCTCTATTTCTTTGGGGTCTATGGTTATGTTCAAGTGATCACGACAGTGCCGGATGACGAGTTGTTCAGATTGGGCAAACGTTTCTGATCCAGTGGAGTTAGGGATGCCATAGAAAATGAGGTTGTTGCGTCGAGAATGATTTTCGGCATCGTCGAAGCGCGCCTCCAGGCCACAGACCAAACGGGCCGTCTGAGCCGTCTCGATTTTTACATTTTCTAACTCGGTGCGCACGGGGGCGAGATTTTGATAATGGTTTTCGAGCGCAGTCATGCGCCCGCTCAAATCTGATATGGCTTTATCTGTTGTTAAAAGCTGGGTTTTAAGGTCTTGTACCTCTGCAAGTAATTTCGATTGACCGGTGGATAGTTTTTTTAGGACCAAAAGGTATCCGAATTGGCATTCCTATTCCTCTTTTATTTTCATGTGTATTGAATTAAAACGAAATGACAGCTCAGAGTTAATTAATGAGCCTAGTGTGTATTTAGTCTTGTTCGTACTGGTTTTTATTCTTCTGGAAACTTGGGATTATGTTTCTGTGAGATTGTGTGAGAGTTGGTTTAAATTTTTGCGTGGTATTAGCTCAACAGTTTCTACTTATAAATGTTTTGAAAAATGTTCTAAGCAGCACTCTGTATTTGTAATATTCAAACAGCAGTGCTTCGCAAACTGTGAGGCACGAACCCTAGGGGTGTCGTGACTGATCTAGCGGAGTGTCGCAAAACAACTGCTGGCTTGTTTCGTCTCTTTTTTAATGGTTTTATATTTGTTAACTGTTAATTACCTGTATTACCTGAGAAACTAAATTTCAAAGTCAATTTCAATATGTTACTGCTTATGCACTGAGATGGTAAGACTTGTGGTCTAGCCAAATGCGAATGGAGGAGGGAGCGGGGTTGTGGCTGGATATATTTTATATTTTAGTGGATTGCGCGCGTAGGGAAGTTTGGGAGCAGATGCTGTATATTGAGTCATTATGTCTATCGCTGTGTCATTTTGATCGCCCGAGACAGTGTGCTAGTTGAGAATATGGAATAATTGAATATGTTTTGATTTCATAGGAGGGTTAATAAATGCTTAATAAATATGAGAAGTTATTGCATTGCACTTTCGAACATGACTTTATTTGAGGAGGATGTCTTCTGAATAGCAGGCAATCTGCATTCATGATTATCTTCACCTTTGCCTTTATCGAATTCCTCCGCTGTGGATCGGCTGATGTCTATTGGGTGCCTTATGGTAGAACTCACTTGAGTGTCTATGGATAAACTCAAAAGAACGGATATTGCATTCTTAATGATAATACTCATTTGCATGAGTAATCAGTACATTTATAAACTCAAAAAGAATGGATATTGACTGGAGTAACGATAAAACTCGTTGGAATTTGTAATGAATAAACTCAAAAGAATGGATACTGAGTCGGTAACGATAAATCTCATTGCAATTTGTAATGAGTAAACTCAAAATAATGGATATTGTGTTCTTAGTGATAACACTCATTTGAATGTGTAATGAGTAAACTCAAAAGAATTGATATTGATTGGGTAACGATAAACCTCACTTGAATTTGTAATGAGTAAATTCAAAAGAATAGATATTGAGTGGGTAATGATAACACTCATTTGAATGTGTAATGAGTAAATTCAAAATAATAAATATTAGTTTTGTAATGATAAAACTCATTTAACGTTGAGTTTCTTTGAGTTTCATTTGACTCTATAAAAACACATTAGAAGCTCAATTGAAACTCATTGTTCATTTTTTGCAAGGGTCGGGTGACCGCCATTTTACGAGTGCCAGTCGATACTGACGTGACACTCGGCTAAGAAGAGGTGGGACCGGCATTGCGTAGCTCCTTAACGAACTGTTATAGCTCGCGAGTAATGTACTATCGGAAGCAATTAAGCGTGAACGCGCCTCCGTGGCGACAAGCGTGTCGGAATAAAAATGGCCCACTAATAACAAAGTGTACATACCGTGTTGCGAATGTAATCCATACGGCGTTTATTTGGGCTCCATATCACACAAAACAAAGAGATAGAATCTGCGACAGCGTTCGTCACCACTGCCTCGGAAAAGGAGATGACAGGTGGAAGAGAATGACCACTTAATCTAAAAATTTTAGGGTCGCGCGGGCGCGTGCGCCATTTCAGCAAGCCAGCCGGTCGGTCGTGGGCAGACGGTCTTCGCCAAGGGACCGTCGGAGCAACGCCGGCAACGTTGCGATGAGTCGGAGTGCCTGCTGGGCCTCGAGCTCGCTCGGTCGGTGGCATCGTTGCCGTTGTACCTTTTCCCGGGTGTTTGTGAATCTAGCGTTCATGTTCGTCGTTGCCGGTTTCGAGTACTTCCTTCTTTTTTTTGCTGCTTGAAATCTGGACCCGCGAGAAGACGTAGAAAAAGAAATGTCCGTTGATCGTCGCGACCAACTAAATCGAGTGACGTCGTCGGTGATGCTGATTTGATCGTGGAAAGACGATTCTGGAGTTGTTGTCGTGCGTACGTTCTTGGCGTAAGATCGTTTCGTGTATCTGGCCTTTGTTGTTTGGCGTATGGCACTGCAACAATAACACGTCGCGACCGCTGCCTCCCCTGCCCGAACACTAGACACAACAACCACCTGGCAAATAAGCCTCTCAGCAAAACGTAAAAAAGAAAATAAAAAATGTTTTTGCTTGTTTTTATGTCTTTGGCAGTGACCTTATGGACGTCACTGCCGCATATTGACCTCCCAAAAGGCGTCTCATATCCTAGCCGTGACACATCGAAAACTTAGAAAGACAAGCCCTAACAGACCCCGGAATCGTGAAGCAAAAAATAAAAACACAACCCTGCTGAAAAACAAAAGTCCTGTTTTGAATTTTTGGACACTTTATTCTTAAAATGGGCCCTAACCACAACTTTAGAGTTGCTCGTGAACACATTTATCTGTTTCATAGGTCGTTGTATTGGTTTTCGACATTCCTTTTATGCTGATTTAATCTGTCGTTACATTGTCCTTATGTTTGGGCTACATAGATACCCACAAGCTGCATATATTTCATACACGACACTGTTCCTGCAACAAACTGACTTTTAAGATGAGCCCTTTGCACTCATTCCTACCCGCGTGGAATGGCGTCATCCTGATATACTTGAAAACCGATATAGACACAGGTATCTACACGAAAATAAATCGCATAGGAACCGGCGCACAGGTGTAATCTGTGTGTCTGGGTTCTCTAAATAGTCCTTTGAAGGTCGAGCCCCCTTTTATCTTCCCTTTTATGTCTGAACGTGCGTGTGTTCGCAACTACTTATAAATTATAATTATAAATCGTGCAAATACTTATTAAAAAGATAGACGTGATTTCTATTTTTTCTTCGCTAAGATAGACGATAAAAAAATACAAGACTGCAAATTCCTTCAACATATAAAATCACTGCATCGCCCTCTTTATATATTCTATGTTTTCTTTCCAATACCCAGCCCGTCTCACATTGTATTGTTGCCTCTATGGGGTCGAATCGCTCGTACAACGGGGACATTACAAACGAAAACGACCTAAACTCCGCTCGCAGTTTACGGCAGGGCCGTAAGTTTGTCGAAACTGGAACCGACAAAATGTAATTTACGGAATGGCGTCTCGGCCCATCAGGCAGTGCGCCAGCGCCGTACATGACGCAGTCAAGACACTTCTCAGACTGACAAAATGAAAAAAATGGCTCCCAGAATTTTTTTACCCTAAAATATCCTAATGCCAACAGAGAGGGTCATCATTTTAAGTGAAAAATTCCGACGATGTCCTGACTCTTCAGCACGAGAAACTTCGGTTCAGCGAGTTAGGGCGCTGTGCAACAAAAACTTTGTGAAAAGTTGTGCCTTGAATGAGTATGTTCGCGGGCCTTTTATTTCGCAATTTATTTGTACGATATATAAAACGCGGCATAAATTTAATATTGGTCGGGCTTTGAGAGTTCGCCAAGAAACGTTGTGCCCGCGAAACTTCACATCTTGAATAAATGGCGTCTTCACGCTTTCTCCGCGACTTTATCTTTTGCTAAAGATTCCTGAGTTAAAAGCTTTTCGGTAGCCAGCGCGTGCAGCTGACTAAATTGGTTGGCACCGGGCTGCACCTTTCAATGCCTCCCACCGTTAAACAAATGAATGGCGAGATATTTTTATTTTCGTTTTAGCTACCCAGATTGTCTCACATTGGTTTGTGTCCTCTATCTTACCGGATAAGACCTGCGACAAGGACATTTGTATCAGAAGCTTAAACAAGACCTATCTAAACCTCCATTGAAAGTTACATGCTCAACCGTAGACTTGTAAAAAACTTGAACTCGCAAAATGTAAGCCACGGCATGGCTTGTCGATCTGTCGACTTGCACGCCAGCCCCCTCCATGAAACAGTCAAGTGATTTCTCGAACTTGGGAGTAAATAAGAAAACATAAAAGAAGAAAAAGAAGAAAGCAAAACGTCAGCAATTTCAAAGCATCTCTGAAGCAAAAAAAAAAGAAGCAATGTGAAAGCATAAATTCCAGGATCGGATTTCACGTTCATAAAGCTAGTTATCAACTTTCCCCTTCGGAATGGAAGCCTGGCTTGAGGGCAGGCTTCCCTTTTCCATAATCCTTTCGAATTCCCAAGGAACTCTTGTAGCGCTTCATGCTCTTTCCACTTGCTCGCTCCTTCTATTTGAGAGAGGATATTCCTTCCGAAGGTGTGCTAGCGCACGCTGTGGGTGTTGTGACGCCGTCTAGCTCCTTCGAACTCCCCTCATTTCTTAGAGTGCACGCGGAGCCTCTTATGTACACGCGTGGGCTTCTAGAAAAATCGGCGTAGAAGGTTTTGAGCATAAAATTCGGACCTCGAACAAGCAACGGGGTTTTCGAATTTACCACAACACTCAATAAAAACATTGAATCAAAAGGACATTTTCTAGGAACCGAACCCTGGCTTTTCGCGTGGGAGGCAAGCACGATAACTGTTAGTCCACAGGCGCGCTGCATACTTGGCCAGCTGCGCGCGCGGCATCTCTCACCTCTTTAAAAAGTGCATCGCCGTCGTCCCAATATAACACAAAACAAAACAATTCAAGTAAAAGAACGGTAAACTAAAGAGTCCTTTGGAACATGGAACACAATGTCCACAGTACTATCAAGCGTAGAATCGCTTGAGTCGAGCGACGTGCACCCCCTCGGGTCGCGGTCGGCGTCGAGATGATGCGTGTGTTCCGTCGGGCACCATTTCGTAGTTGAAATTTCCCAGGCGTCGAAGAGCCTTGTGTGGTCCAAGGAAGTACTTCAAAAGCTTCTTGCTGAGGCCATGACGCCGTAAGGCTGTCCACACCCGCACCCGGTCTCCGGGCGGGAAATGAACGTCCAGTCGACGAATGTTGTAGCGACCAGAGTCGACGCGTTGCTGGTCTTGGGTCCGGAGACGGTTTAGCTGGAGGACTGCCTCTGCTCGTTGCTCAACCACTTGGGCATCGTCACTTCCGTCGCCAGCAGGCTCATTAGGTAGCATGGTGTCCAGCATCGTGTTCACCTTGCGACCATGCACTAGCTGGAATGGAGTAACACTAGTTGTGTCCCGGACCTTTGTGTTGTAGACGAAAGTGACATACGGCAGGACCTGGTCTCACGTCTTGTGTTCCACGCCAACGTATATCGACACCACATCGGCGCTTTTCTCGTTTAGGCGTTCCGTCAGCTAATTAGTCTGAAGATGGTACGCTGTGGTTGGCACATGGTTGGTGTGGCTGAGACGGAGGATCTCTTGCATCAGCTGTGCCCGGAACGATGACCCGAGATCTATAGTCAGAACTTCGGAGCCCCATGCCGGAGGACAATAGACTTGATAAAAAACTTTGCGACTTCCACAGCAGTCCTTGAAGTAAGGGCTTTCGTTTCGGTGTACTAAATGGGATAATCTCTTGCGACGATAATCCAGCGGTTTCCCAACGTTGACGGCGGAAAAGGGCCAAGGAGATCCATCCCCTTCTGCTGCAATGGGTCTGTTGGCGGAGGTATTGGCTGCAGGAGACCTACCGGCTTCATCGGATGTTTTTTAAATCGCTGGCACACGTTGCATGATCGTATGCATAGGTGGACGGTTTTCGGTATATTGGGCCAATAATACTTTCACAAATACGGGCCAGTGTACGGCTGTAACAAAGGTGTCCGGAAGTCGGGTCCTCGTGGCAGCCTTGAAAGATCTCTCGTGGGGCGGTCGGGATAACTGGTGGCCACGGCGAGTAGTTGTGCCCGAAGTTCTTTTTGAAGAGCACACCTTGTCGAATGCCGAAGGTCGGAAAGGCTCGTGAGAAAACACGTGGCATGCTAATCCCTGGAACTTCCAAGTGCTCTAATAGTGGGCGCAGCTAAGGATTGTTTCATTAATGTCGTGCCTGTCGTCCGTGTCCACTGCACCTAGCAAGCACTCTTTGTCACCGTCGTCACTGCTGCCGGGAGGTGTTTCGGCGGGGGCTCTGGACTGGCAGTCGGCGTCACTGTGCTTGCGGCCTGACTTGTAGACCAAAGTCATGTTGTACTCTTTAGTCGAAGACGCCATCGAGCGAGGCGTCCTGACGGGTCCTTGCGATTCGCAAGCAGAAGTGCGTGTGTGGTCCCTGACTACGCAGAACGGGGTCCCGTACAGGTACGGACAGAACTTCATGATTGCCCAGACGAAAGCAGGAAATTCTGTTTTCAGTGGAGGAGTAATTTCTCTGACATGGACAGAGGCCGACTTGCGTAGGCGATGACTCGTTCGGTGCCTTCTTGCACTTGCACCAGTATCGCTCAAAGTTCTCCGTTACTAGCGTCCCTGTGAATCTGGCTTTCTGCATCCTGGTCGAAGTTTCCAAGAACAGGAAGAATCTGTAGTCTTCGCTTCAGCTTGTCGAATGCCTGCTGCTGCTCCTCGGCTCATTCGAACTTTTCGGCGTCCTTCATGGGGTTTGTGAGTTGTGCGAAAACGATTGAAAAACCTCGAACAAAGCGCCGTAGTAGGCGCATAGTCCGAGGCATCTTCGTATGGACTTCTTTTTCTTGGCGCTGGAAATGCTACGACGGCGCGAGTATACTCTGGGTCTGGGCGAACACCTTCGTTACTAACCACATGACTAAGGAACGTAAGCTCGTCATACGCGAACCGAAAATTAGATGGCCTGTGGGTGAGTCCGGCGGTCCGTATGGCTTAAAGTACAACTCGGAGTCGTCGCAAGTGCTCATCAAAATCGCCAGAAAACACTACGACGTCGTCGAGCTGGACGAGAGAGCCCATCCACTTCAGTGCTCCCACTACGGTGGACATGGTACGCTGGAAAGTTGCTGGCGCCGCGCATAGTCCAAAAGGCATCACCTTGAACTAGCATAGTCCATCCGGCGTGACGAAAGCTGACTTCTCCCGGCCCCGCTCGCCGATTTCGATCTGCCAGTAGCCGCTCTCCAGGTTCATCGATTAAATGTATCGAGACTGGCGCAGCCGGTTTAGCGCGTCGTAGATGCGGGGAGTGGATATACGTCTTTCTTCATCACCGAGTTGAGCTGCCGATAGTCCACACAGAACCTAAGCGTTTGGTCCTTCTTTTAACCAGTAAGACTGGAGAGGTCCACGGACTGCTTGGAGGCTGGATTATGTCGTCGTTCAGCATCTCTTGAACATGCTCCTGAATTCCTTTTCACTCTCTTACGGAGACTCTGTACGCAAATCGATGCACGGGGAGCGCGTCGGCCACGGTATCAATGCAGTGCTTCGCAACGTCGGTTTGGCGCACCTTCAAGGACGTCGCAAAGCGGTCGCTGTATTTGGTGAGGGGGTTAATCAGCTGCCATCGTTTTGGGCCTGGAAGCTTGGGGCCAATGTTGAGCTGCGCTGGCGACTCACTGTCTTGCTGAGGGGACGAGGACTCTTCAGCAATCGCGGCGATTTCGGCGGAGTTCATGAGTTCCTCGACGCGACACCTTTCAAGAGGTGTTGTGTTTCTTGTCGGAAGTTCGTCACGAGGACAACAGCGCGTCCATCATGAAGTTCAGCTGCTCCCTTTGCGACGCCTATACCTCTTCCCAGGAGTAAGTAAAGTTGCCTTCCAGAACAATTTCGCAAAAAATAGCTGCATCGGTCATGACGGGTACAACAACGCTTGATCGCGGCGGCAGGTTCACGTGGTCAGCGGCTACTCGAATGGCGACAGACGCCGTTTGAGGGTTCTGTGGAAGCGAAACAGGTGCTCTCTCAGGTAAACCTGTTCTCTGCAAGGTCGATGACGGCGCTGTATACACACAAAAAGTCCATGCCGTGAATGACGTCTCTTGCACAGTTTTGTAGAACGACCTATTTCAGAGGACAGGTCTCGCCGTGAATTACAACGCGAGCTGTGCACCTTCCGATGGGCAACATGAGGTGCCCTCCAGCTGTTCAAATTTGTGGTTCACATCCGGGTATCGTAACTTTTTGAAGGCGGCGAGAGAGCCTCCCGCTCAAGATTGAGTAGTCTGCTCTGGTGTCCACGAGGCCCAATGCATCGTGGCCGTCGATAACAACGTTTAGGTTGTTGGTCACCATTGCAGGAGCGTTGTTGCAATATGTGGCGTCAGGAGAGTGGGAGCGCTACTGCGTTCTTGGAGGCTCTTCTAGTTTGGTCGTCTTCGGCAACGCAACCTCCAGGCGCTGCCGTAGTTAGTCTTCCCAGCGACGAAGGGGAGAAAGGCCCTCTCGGCAGGGTCGTGACGCTGGAGACACTAAATATCTTGGCGATGGTGAGCGGGATTCACGGTGGAGTGGCGGCGCTGAGAATGACGAACGTCGTAGGCACTCTAGATGTCGCGAGGGCGTTCGCGTTACCTTGGGCGCGGGTCGTTTTGGTGGAACCCGAGCAGCTCCAGCTCTCAGTAGCGGCATCTATGGTAAATGTTGTAGGCTTCAACGAAGTGAGAGCAGATGGGTCGTCTGTCCGCTGTCCTCCGTATGTCGGTTTTCCTTGGATCCGGATGGTCTCGGCGGTCGTACTGAGGTCGTTTGTCGTGGCGTTGGTGGTTCACCTGCGTTGGTGAGTCCCGTCGTGTCGCCACCGGGTGATGTTGAGCAGTCGGCGGTGGTCGTCGGGTTATTGCGGCGTAGGTCAGCTTCGGCTCTTCGGGTGCTGCCACGGTGACAGGGGCATCTGGAAGGAATGCTGCCTGATGCCACTGTCACCGTGGCCACACTGTCGCCATGGTCACCGGCAATGGAGATTTAGGCCCGGCGCTTAGCAGTCGGCAAAAGCTTCTTAAGCTCCTTTCGGGCGACGTCGTCAATAAGCTGAAGAATGCGCGGAATGCCATGGGAAAGTTCTCAAGTGGACTGCGGAATCGCATTGACGCCGTGTAGCATCTGGTAGTGATTGGCTCTGGCGAGAAGACCACACTCGATATTCATGGCTTCCGTGATAAATTCCTTGATAGTCGTGTTCGGGTTCCGCGCAAGACTTCCGAAGATATTTTCCTTCACCCCTCGCTTTAGAATCGTCAGCTTCTTTGCTTTGGGGGCGTCAGGATCCGCGCGGCTGCTGTGTTGCTGAATATCTTCGGCAAAGCTAACGACGCTCGCGTTAGGGACTTGAACCCTCGCTTGATCAAGGTCCTAGGCGTGTTCGCTTCGCTTTTGGTTGGTGAATGTTTTACGTAACCAGCATAGAGTTGGTCCCAGAAGGTGATCGCTGCTTTGTGGTTCTCGAACCAGTTAGGCGCGGTAGCTTCAAGCTGAAGTAAAGTTTCTGAAGACACTGCTCTCGGTGTCCACCCGTCACGGCGGGCCTCCCGTTCGTACCCTTGGACCCGGTCGTCGATGTCATCGTAGCTTTCGCCGTGGTAGGGATCCGGTGTCCGAGGAGTGACGTGCAGGTAGACGATGGAAGAGGCGGCCGGATACTGCTTGGACATCGTACTCGCTTTGCTCTTCAAGTTCTCTGGTGAAAGTCCAAACTCAGTGGGCTGTCCTTAGGAGCGGCGGCTGGCACGGGTTTCGGGCTCGCCGATGGAATCAGTTTTCTGGAATTTAGAAAAGATCGAGCCTGACAGACCTTCTGAGGTGTACGTTTCAGTGGCATAGAATGCAGTACCCCGCACCTCCAAAAAAGTGTCACGAATGACAATAGCTGAGGCTACGAATAACTAAATCAATTTCAGTGTTTATTGGGGAAATTGTGTCCAAAACAGAGTAGAGAAAGGCCAGCGTCGCAGGCGTCGATGGCGGCGTAGCAGCAGGATCGAGCGCTAGTGCGAGACTGACTTCGGCTCGCCACGAGGAGACTCTTATGTACGCGCGTGGGCTTCTGGAACAATCGGCGTAGAAGGTTCGGTGCGTAGAACATTCGCACCGAATGTTCTACGAACAACATAGATCTGAAATTTACCGAAGCACGCTTCCTTTGGCTGGCCAGGCGACATATCAAAGCCCGGCATCAACCGTGTTTGCCACGTTGCCCATGATAACGCCCAAAGAGTTCAACGAAGCAGTAAGCACTTTTGGCTGCTTCGGCTTGCACCGCACCGTGAATGAATCTTCGTCGACATCGACCACGACTCCGATATTCAACAAAAGCACTTGGAAGAGCGTTCTCCTTCGTAGTAGTCATGGAAACAGATGCACCTTACGGATCAATAACACCCCTCCGTTCATACTCATGCCGATACTCGTCACTTGCTTTGGTGGCCTGGCGACATATAAAGGCTCCACAGCTACTGTGTTTGCCACGTTGCTCGTGGTAACGCCCAAGGAGTTCAACGACGGATTCACCAGCACTTTTGACGGCTTCGGTTTGCATTGCAACGTCAAGGCATCTTCATCGACATCGACAACGGCTCCGATCTTGAACAAAAGCTGTTGGAAGTGCGCTAACCTTTATAGTGGGAAAAGGAACTCCTGCACCATGCGGATGAATAACAAAACTTTGTTCCTGCTCGAGCAGGTTGGTTCAGTTCTTTCCTTAGATTCTAAGTCAGACGACGTTTTACTTGTACTGTTCACATGCCCACAAATGTTACTGCTTCTACCATGTCAGTGTTTTGATGTTTCACAACTACCGCGCCTATCTGAGAACGTATAAACAAATCCTGGTTCTATGTCGCAAGTCCAGGCGAAGCAGATCAATGAACTGGTTGAGCTGTCACAATGACTAAACACTTATTCCATCAAATTTGATGAGGACAGCCGGGCATAATTAGTACGGTGAAAGAATTAAAAGCAAAGCAAACAACGATCGAGACTCGACTAAGCTCGATTGATAAAAGACTAGTGGCAGTCGAGCCCGGAACATTGACGACTGACAAAGTATAACGGGAGCTAAGCGTTACCGCGCAGAACATCAAACTCCCTCAGGATGAGGCTGTCGTTTTTCGCTCTCGGCTTGATAAAATGGAAGCCAAGTCATGTTGTGAAAATTTAATATTTCATAGAATTTCCTATTTTTCTGATGAAACTCGGTTCCAGACTGAAATAAAAATCGTCAATGTTTTTTTCCGATGTTTGGATTCCTTATGAATGCATTTCTCGCGACCATAAAATAGGCTCTTTTTTGTAAAGATAAATGTCGACCTGTCATCTTCCAATTCATGTCATTCAAAACAAAAAAAAATAGTGTTATTCAGTCTAGAGCTATTATAAACAATGAAAGACCTTTACAACTTCCAGTAATGCCGAATTAGAGCGCAGCTCTTCAGGATGAGGAAAGGAGAGTACGGAGCGGAAGGTATGTCTCCTCCTCATCCGTACCCTCTCCTCCTCCCTTTCTCCTCCCATGCTCCCCTCCTCCTCTGCCCGCTCCTCCTCCTTCCTTCTTTCCCTCCTCCTCCTCCTCTTCTCTTGATGCGTTTCAATTTTGCGATATTTATTTATTTATTTAAAGAATACGGCGGCTCACGTATCTGAGCCATAGCAGGGGTGGTACATATTGCCTTGGTGTGATGTGCTTACGAGCACACTCTCGGGAGAAGCGACTGCCCCAACAGAAACATCAAGTGGGGGAAAGGTTACTATTTCTTTGGAAAAGGTATTCCATTCTTTGAATGCCAGAAGGAAAAAAGAATCTTTGAAGACATTGTGCTTAATTCTATATTGTTTTATAGTTCTAGTATGCTTTCGTCTAGCCTAACCACTAGTTAAAAATTAAACGTATCTATCCCCATTGACATTAAAGATTCTATTAATAAAATAAAATAGATTTCTTAATCTGTTTCGTTTTTGGCTCTAAGTTCCAATGGCTGGATATTGGCTTGTTCTAGATAACTTGACGCAGAAACAAAATATCTGAAATTATTAGATATAAATCTCCCAGCGAATTTTTGCGCGTTCAAGTTTATTTGTCCCATCTGCTGTGTGCGGGTACCAAACTGTGTGACGCCGACGCTGACGCCGACGCCTCTCATGCTAGAAACGGACGCCTAAGAGCTGCGCTCTAAAACAAAATATAGGAGGACGCTTATGCTTCGGCTTTTAGGTTGGGACGCGATAGCTAAACAAATAGATCCCCACTAGTACTCAAAGTGGGCCAGCGTGTCTGCGTGGCCTTTGTGGAAAGTAAAGTTTTTTGTAAGGAACTGTATAAGGCTACAGCACCCAGAGCCTCACTGGTTGCCACTTCTTGAAGAGCTGGCGACCCTGACAGACTTGTAGGTATTTGAAACCCTTGTTCCAGTGAGTTTTGTCGCTTTCATATACGGCAATATGGCTGATGTTTTTTTGTTTTTTACTGTACGAGTGAATTGCTTGCGTTACCTGTGCTAAAATCAGGAAATAACGATAAAAAGTTGGTTGGTTGGTTGATTTGGTGTTTGTAACGCAAAAGGTACTACGAAAAAAAAGTGTCTGCGTGGTATAGTTGGCAGCCGTTCTGGGCGCAACCGAAGGGTCATAGGTTCGGATACCGCCGCCGCCTAAAATTCTTCAGGTTTTTTTTTTTCTTTCCAGATAATAAACCTTTGTAAATGAAATCACTTGAGACATGCAGCAACCTTTAATTCCCATTACATGTCATGTATTTATCACTTTCATTTCGCGTGTGACGCCAACTGTCTCGTGCGCCTTGTGGTTTGTTTGAAATCCCCGCGTTAGGTCATCTGGCTCTGACGCCATGCCGCTACCGACCAATCAGAACTTCACCATCACAACGCCACCGACATCGGATTTTCTGCGACACGACCTCCTAAACGCTACCGCGTTAGAAGGGCCGGTTTATCAGTAGGTGACTCTTTTCACCGGCAACACCCTAGGCTAGATCGAAAGCGATCGTATAAAACTTGGGTTTGGGCTAGTTGGTCCAGTACTGAAAAAAGGTTAAAAAGCGCGAACTAACGAGGACAATAAAGAAAGACGGGTGACAGGACAAGCGCCTGTCCTTTCGTCCGTGTCCCCTCCTCCTCCCCTCCTCCTCCAATTTAGTTTCCCCGGTAACTTTAGAGGGAAAAATGACGTCACATAGCTTAGTATCACGTCATATATGAAAAAATTCAGTTTCTTCTGCTTGATTTAGCGGGATATTGACGTCACGTGACCTCAACAGCAATTCAATTCCCACTTAAGTTTAGAGGGAAAATTGACGGCACTTGACTTCGACACCAATCCAGTTTTCCCGTAAAATTTATCGGGGAAAATGAAGGCACAATTCTTGATGTAACGTCACCTATCAACAGATTCAGTTTCTCTGCTAGATTTAGCGGTAAAATTGACGTCACGTGCGCAGGAGGAGAAGAAGGGGAGGAGGAGGAGTGGAAGGGGAGGAGGAAGAGGATTGAAGAGGATTAGGAGTACGAAAGAAGGAGGAGGAGAAAGGGAGAGGAGTAGAAGCAGTGGAGGAGGAGGAAAGGAGGGAGGAGGAGAAGAGGAAGGTAGGAAGAGGAGTGGGTACGTCAGAGGAGTAGTGAAATATTCTGCCCTCCGTACCCTCCCTCCTCCTCCTCAAGATGTACGCTTTTTCGCGTTGCAGAGACTTGTAAACGTCTTGTATTTTTGTTTGTCTTCTCATAGAGAGAGGGCTTGGGAGTCGACTAGGCGAGCTTAGGCTCCTAAGCGCCTTAAGCACCTGCTCCTGAAGCCTGCAAGCGGTATTCACCAGGAAACTTGACCGACCCGCTGAACAGTGATGAAAAATATACTTTCGGGTTTACCATTGTTTCGACGTTGTTGGTAGATTAATGCAGCTGAAGTCCTTGGATAGCCGGCTTTCCTAGGAGGGGTATGGTGATATTCCTGAGAACGTAGATGTCCTACTCGCACACCCTGTCTTTGTACGTCAATGCGAAGCGTGCAGCAACTTCTACCGCCACCACCTTTATGTGGCCCACGAAGGTGGCGTGGTGGCTTCTGCAGTATCCGCGTTGGCTCAAGTTTCTGAAACACCAGCTGTGTGATTAATGTTTTGTCACCACCTCTATCGATCTTGAATTTCACTGGCTCAGACTGAAGTAACACATTCATCTCCCAATTATTCACTTGCGGATGTGTCACTATTCGAAGGAACCTGAGGTCGGGACCTGGAGCTTCAACGAAGTCCACCCTTTTCGATAACAATACCTCGTTAAAGTGTCCTCTCTTCTGACAGTTTTTGCATGCTTTGATTCGCGCTCGAAATATAGTTAGCGGATGTGGATCTCTCCCACACCATCGCCACAATGCTGGACTATCTAACAGAACGTTCAGTGTTTATTGTTGTCATAAAGTATGTTTTTGTTATCGTCTACAATCCGAACCCTCGTGTCTGTTTGTACTGCGGGTCTGAGTCAAATATCTTGCTTTGTCCGATGACAAAATGTTGTGGACGTTAGAATTTTGATCCTGGCTTAATTCCTTCTGTCTGCGTACGCTTTCTAGTTGTCTGGCTGTTTCCAGTGCTGTCTAAAGCGTTAGATAGGCGTTAAGCAGCAGCTTCGCTGAGAGTTTCGAGTCTTGAATGCCGACGACGAAGCGGTTTCGCACCAGTCGCTCTTAAATGTTGCCATAGTTGCAATATTTTGACAGAGCATGAAGTGTCGTTGCGAACTCTTCGACTGACTTGCCGTCTTGTTGGCATCTCATGTTGAAACGTGCCGGCTAGAAAATAGTGTCCCGCTTCTGGACGACGTAGCTATCAAAATTTCTATAGTACGACGTCAGACTTCTTGGAATCCGCTGCGGACAGATGGAAAGTGCTGACAACGGCTTCCGACTGACCCACTAATATTTATTTATATATTTATGTATTTACAATTACTCCAAGGGCCCCGAGGGGCATTACAGAGGAAGTGGTTGGTTTTTACAATTCTAAACTTAGCGTTATCGGTGATGGTGACGATGTCAGCGGGAAGGCTATTCCAGTCCACAATAGCTTCTGGTACAAGGGAATGTTGATGGGCTGTGAAAAGTTATCTTGGGGTGGGCAATCTTGCATGAATGATCAAGTCATGCAGAGATATAGGCTGGGATGGCTGAAGAGATACTATCGTAATTGTTCCGACCAGTAAAGGTTATAAGAAACGCGAAGAAGGAAAATTCGGCGACGAACGGGAAGATCAGGAAGAGTTAATTGAGATTTCATTGCGGTGACACACGAAAAGCGAGAGTAACCGGAAATAATAAATCGAGCCGCACGGTTTTGAACAGATTCGATTCCGTTAGTTAAAAAAGATTGAGGTGGGTGCCAGAGAGCTCTAGTTTAGGACGAGCAAGCTTGACGGAAAGGAGACGTTTCAGGTTAGAATGAGCAGACTTGTAATTGCGACGAATATAGCCAAGTGAGCGTCTTGGAAATGACATTGCCTTGTCAACATGAACATTCCAATATATTAGTGGTTAAATTAACACCAAGATACTTGTACTGTGTAGCAGTCTGAATGGTAATGTCGTTGGGTGTTAATGAGTTAAGCGCTGGGAGGAAGGACATGTGAAGCAAAGGTGCACTCATTTGTTTATGTTTAGACACATCTGCAATGTGCGGCAGGATTCAGTAATTTTGTTAATGTTCTGGAGTGCAAGATGGTCGTCTGAGTTTTTTTGTTATTAGTCTACAAACAACACAGTCATCAGCAAAAAAGACGGACAGAGGACCAGAAGTGAAGAGGGAGAAAATTAATGTAGATTAAAAGAGTAAAGGGCTTCGGCGTTCCGCAGCCAAGTGAAGGCTGCGGAACACTGGAAGAAACGGGAGAGAAAGAGCAGGATGTGCTCGTTGCAAAGAATAATTATTGAGAGCGATGACTAAGGATTGATTCAATCCACTTGAAGGGGCCTGCAATCATATTTAAGAGTCTTCCTTTTTTGGGGCTTCCACGTCTCTTGGGGTTCGGGCAAGCCAGCGGGCACGGAGGGAGCAACTAAATATCAGTGCATGATATTTTAACCGGACGACGCGGAAACCTCCTCTACCAACGGGGCGATCCTCATTGCCGAAAGCGCGCGATATGTGAAATCTTTGGTCCTGGGCTTACAACTGGTCAAAGCCACTAAAAGCTTCTTTTAGCCGAAATACAAAATATAAGTGGCGCGAAATGTTTCAAATAATTATAAACGTAGTTTTTGTTCAGTATTTGAGATGAGAAAAGAAACACATGCAGCTCATAAAGTTCAGAAACAAAAAAGGACCCGCCGACGTACCCGCCACCAAGCGGTGGAAAAGGCGGCGCATACTAGAGAGGTTTTGTAGGATCAGGCACCGGCGAGTGGCGAGCGTAGAAAGGTCCCGGATGTACGCGGCAGCGCTGCGGTCGTACACGGACTTGAAGATCCGACCGGTTCCGAGCGTTCCGAGGGCCTTCGGCAAGCAGGTTTGGCATGCGGTTTGGCCGTTTGGCGGCATGGCAGCGCGAAGTGGCTCCCGTTCTGAACTGAACGTTACCCCGTGTTTGCTGTCGTTTGTGGCCACTGAAGTGTCATGTCAGAATTAGCGCGTAATCGCGCAGCAAATGGAACGCGAGCAGCCGAATTGGCTGCCCGCTTTATACAGCCTTTCCAAAACATGCGTTTAGTGGCGCCCTCTCGAGCCGTCGACATGGAGTGCGGCAGCCATGAGCACTCGCTGAGCTCACTACCCTCATCCAGTTCACAGCCACTGAAGCCACCAGGGATGTCATAAAGGAGGTTATTTTTTGCTTGTTTGTAATTATAATTTGCCTATAACTTTTAAAATAAAGCGAAATTCGAAAAAAATAAAAGTTTCACTAAGTTACTTCGTTCAGTGCGCTCATGTTTGGTGCAAATTAAAAACCAGTCAAAATGTCCTTGCAGTGCCCCTTTAACAATGTGAGTGTCTAGTTTTAAAAAAGAAAGTTGAAAAAGAAGGGAATTTTATAAAGCTTTTTTTTCTGCAAAAAAAAAAAACAGCGTCAGTAGGAAAGACGGTGTCAAGATTTATAAACAAGTCGTTAGTTAGAATTAGTAGTTTGGTCTCACAAGAAAGGTGTTTCCGGAAACCACGCTGCACATTGGTGAATAAATCGCAGGAATCCAGGAAGTTAATCAGGTGCTTGTAGATGACGTGCTCGAGGATCCTACAGGAGATGCAGGTGAGTAATATTGGGTGATAATTTAGTGGAGATATCTTACTGGCCGGATTTGCGGACCGGAATGACCTTACCGCTGTTCCAGTCGGAGGGTATCACCCCTGTATCCAGGGACTTCTGAAATATCTTCGGGATGTAAAGACCGGATGAATGTTTAGTGTTAGTGCGGGCCTTCGTATTGATATCATCTATGCCACACGATGAATATACTTTTGAGGATTCTATAATGCTGATAACAACATGAATGTCTATACCGATTGAATCCATTGGAAAATCAATCTCTGTAACCGGAGAAATTCCAGTAATGGGTGTAGAAACGGTGAAAGTATCAGAAAGCACACCATTTAAAATATTCGCACATTCGCTTTTCAATACGTGATCACTTACTAGATTTAGTAGATTATTTTCCGAGTATGGTTCTCTTTTATTAACAGATCTCCACAATGTGCGAGGGTTGTTTAGTAACATATTAGGTGAAGTTTGCTAGGAAAATGTGCGCTTACACCGCTTCCTTGAATGTCAGAAGCCTCGGCTCTAGTTCGCCTTCAAATCCTACAATTTTCGTTTTAATGGTAAAAAGTGAGCCCTCCAACTGAGCCTGCGTGTCGAGAAAAGGTTTGATATAGCACGTGATTGAATTCTGACCTTCTTACACTTAAAAGAATTGGCCTCAACCTTTTTTACAATGGCAAGTATTTCTTTCAGTAGGGGTTGCTTGATAGTATGTGGCCCTGGGTTAGATTCAACATCGCCACATCGCCAGAGAGTTCTGACAATGCACGAATCACACTCAAGGACTTATACATCATGCAGCAAAGCTCACTTGGGCACAGGCGCACTGGAAGGCACGGGTTGCTATATTTTAATACACAAGGAGTAGCGTTTACACACCTGTTTCAACTTGAATATAGTGGGGTGAGGCCGCTGCATTCACAAGAACACTCCCTTGCACACTGACGCGACGATGGTCGGCGCTCAGCATTTGTAGGCGGACCACTGTGCAGCCCGATGACAACACATTCGATCCAGGGTTGGTGACCGCGCGGAATCGAGGATGGCTCTTGCACAGCAGCGGCGGTGGAAACAGCGCCCGCTAATAATTCGGTGGGGTAACGACGACAGGGTCTTCATCCGCGGTGTTGCTCTGCGGCAATCGAAGGGAAGAGGCAGCCGAAGACGCATGCGAGCGGGAGCTGTATCAAGTTGAGCATAGTGGGGTCAGGTGTTGCATTCGCAAGAAAACTCGCGTGCCCACTCTGTGTAGAGCAGGCCGTAGATTTGGCGCTCTTCGGTCTTCGTGCCGAGTCCCGATGCTCTTCGGAAACGCTCGAAGCGTTTCCTTCATAGGGACCCTTCATTCGGAGACGTAAAGCAGAAGGGTTCCGGCGGCTGACTCATAAACTCTGACATTGAAGCGGAAGGGTGTGAGCAGGCTTCAGCTATTGAATCCTCTCTGCAGTAAGCGCGCGCGTGACTCCACTATTTCTGGCATTATGTCTCAAGTCATCACTCTTGCTTACACAAGTATATCCGGTCCTGGCATCGTTCTAGTCTACTCTAGCATTCGAACATCCACACAAGGGTATGTCTGTCAGCCGACAAAGACGATGCACTCAATACGGAATATACGTTGACGATTTTCAGCAATCGTTTGCACTCTTTGAGCTTCCAGTTGATAAAAGACGCCTTTGGCGTAGAGTGATAGCATGCGAGGAATGATATTCCAGCTGCGACGAGCGTCCCGGTGGTGCTTGTTGTTTTTATGCAGCTCTAGAGTTCCATCTTTTCCGAGCAGCTTCGCGAAAGATATCAAAAGTCGTGTAACGAGGTTATGCAGAGCTACGTTTTGTTGATACTCTGCCGTACTTCACGACCACAAAGAATGGACAGTACTTGCAGGAAAGTCATTTCTATCAGTCAGAGGCAACCAGCCAGTGATATTTCGACAAGCGTTCTTCCTTGAGCGTAACGATTCTCGACTTTTAACCGCAGGATCGAGCGCTGGCCGAGACTGACTTCGGCTTGCAACGCGGAGCGTCTTTTGTAGCCTCGTGGGTTTCCGGAACATTCGGCGTAGAACGTTCCTGGCGCGTAGAACATTCGGGCCGCGAACAAGCAAGATGATTCTCGAATTTACCAGAAAACTAAATTTCAATACTAAATAAAAGACTTGAAAGTGAACGTTTGAGAGACGTCTCTCTGGTTGGGCATCAACAATAGTAACAAATAAAACATACACCAACCAAATCCTCGTTTAAAGACGGAACTTTACGTTTGGAGACCTCCTCGGTCTTTCTTCAGGGGGTTGACTGCGGCTATGGCCGCTTGAGGAGCAGCATTCTGTTTTCCTTCTTCTTCTTCCACGGCAGTGTCTTTTCGTTTTGCATCGGTGAGGTGGCGAAGTCCGTTCACGTAGACGGTCGGCAGCGTGCCGAGTGATCTATTTATGTTTTCTGGCGTTGTTTTGTATGTGCCAGGATTCGCATAAAGTCTGTGTTCGGGATTGGTCTCAACGGCCAGGATGCTGGTGTTGGCAAAGACAATTATGTGCGTCATTGACGTCGCAGCGCTCAGCTACGGCGCTCCGTTCATGGTCAAAATTTCGAACATCGTTCTTATGACTGCGGACTCTCTCCTGAAAGTTCTTAGTTTCCCCGATGTATACGACCGGGCAGTCAGCGCAGGGAATTTTATAAATAACGCCTTGTGTTTCTCCTTAGGCGGGCGATCCTTTGGTCGGGGAATGAGTGTGCCAAGCGTATACATCGGGTTGTGGGCCACCTGGATCCCTTCTTTGCCCAGTACCCGTGCCAGCGCCTCGCTTGTAACTTTTATGTAAGGAACGCTGACGCGTGATCGTAGGACGGGTCTGTGCACTTGCTGGTGGTTTCAGGTGTCGGCGATCTCGGGCTTGATGACGGGCAGTGCGGCGGACGAAGCTGCTTGTATAACCATTATGTCGTAGGTCGGCGAAGATGGTGTGTTTCTTTTTCTTACGGTCAACTTTGGATCAGCAGATATTTTTTGATCTGGATAAGAGCGTTCTGACCACTGATGCCTTGTGACAGGCTGGGTGATTGGAATGGAAATGGTGATAACGTCCAGTATGTGTCGGTTTTCTGTAGACAGAAAACTGGAGCTCTCAATTTTGTCTACTGGTGAGCACATCGGTCTACTGGTGAGCACATCGAGGAAGGTAAGGTATTGTCTTTTTCATGCTCCACGGTGAATTGTATAGACGTTTCAATAGAGTTGAGGTGGGTAAGGAACGTTCCTACTCCGACGTTTTTAGGATGCAAGAGCAATCGTCTACCTACCTCAAGAACATTTTCGGGGCCGTGTGAAATGACTGTAGCGCCTTTTCCTCAATGGCTTCCATACATAGGTTCGCTGTTGTGACGGAAATGGAGGCACCCATTGCGGTTCCACTGTACTGTTTGAAGAACAGTCCAGTGGAACTGCACAACCAAAGTGGCCCATCGTGGACTTCACGACATCACCACTTTCAGGGCTGTCAAACTACATTCACCGGACTGTTTCACCTCTCGTGGGCAAAACGACGACCTATATACGAAATTCCAACGACTTCGTGGCACAGATTTCGACGTTGAAGGAGACTATACTGAAGACAGTCTGGTATCCTTCGACGTCATCTCGCTATTCACAAGCGTCCCGGTTTCCATGGCTCTCGCCACGGCCAAGAACGTCCTCGAGAAAGACCAATCCCTGAGCGAAAGGACAAAACTTTAAGTGAAGGAACTCTGCCGCCTGCTTGAGCTTTGCCTAAGCAGCACCTATTTTTTTTCAAGAGATAATTCTTCAAACAGTGCAGTGGAACCGCAATGCGTGCCTCCATTTTCGTCGCTAGAGCGAACCTATGTATGGAAGCCATTGAAGAAAAGGCGCTACAGTCATTTTACACGGCCCCAAAAGTGATCTTGATGTACGTAGACGATTGCTTTTGCATCCTAAACACGTCGGAAGTGGACACGTTCCTTACCCACCTCAACTCCATTGAAACGTCTATACAATTCACCGTGGAGCGTGAAAAGGACAATACCTTACCTTTCCTCGATGTGCTCGTCCGAAGATAAAATGAAGAGCTCCAGTTTTCTGTCTGCAGAAAACCGACACGTACTGGACGTTATCTCCATTTCCATTCCAATCACCCAGCCTGTCACAAGGCATCAGTGGTCAGAACGCTCTTATCCAGGTCAAAAAATATCTGCTCATCCGAAGCTGACCGTAAAAAAGAGGAATACATCATCTTCGCCGACCTACAACATAATGGTTATACAAGTCGCTTCATTCACCGGATTGCCCATCATGAAGCCCGAGATCGCCGACACCTGCAACCCCAGCAAGTACACAGAGCCGTTCTACCTCACGCATCACCGTTCTCTACATGAAAGGTACACGCGAGGCGCTGGCACGTGTACTGGCCAAAGAAGATATCCAGGTGGCCCACAAGCCGATGTCTACGCTTGGAAGACCAATTAACCGTCGAAAGGATCGCACGCCTAAGGAAAAAGCACAAGGCGTTATTTATAAAATTCCCTGCGCGGGCTGCCAGGTCGCATACATCGGGGAAACAAAGAACTTTCAGGAGAGAATCCTCCAGCATAAGAACGCGTTCGAAAGTTCGACCATGAACGAAGCGCCGTAGTTGAGCACTGCGACGTCAATGAACACAGAATTGAATTTTCCAACACCAGCATCCTGGCCGTTGAGACCAATCCCAGACATAGACTTTTTATTGAATCATGGCACATACAAACAACGCCAGAAAACATAAATATATCCCTCGGCACGCTGCCGAGCGTCTACGTGAACGGACTTCGCCACCTCTCCTATGCAAAACGATAGACACTGCCGTAGAAGAAGAAAAACAGAGTACTGCTTCTCAACGGCCATAGCCGCAGTCAACCCCTGAAGAAGAGATCGAGCAGGTCCCGAAACGTAGGGTTTCGCCTTTAAACGAGGATTTGGGTAGTGTACATTTTATATATTATTAAATAAAAGACACGTCAATCCTAGGAATCGAACCCGGGCTTTTCGTGTGGGAGGCAGTTAAAATACCCGTTAGGCCACGCGCGCGCTGCCTACATGGCCAGCTTAAAGCCCCTCTATCCTGGGAAAAGTGGCGCCATACATTGTTGTAGAAATGCTCGAGGCACGTACCGCGTGCCACTTCTGGGAAATTCGTGGCGTCTGAAATCTAGCCCAGTGCTGCGCTGTGCCGCCATGATCTTCCCAAGGGCTGCACGTTGCACGTGCCTCGTGCATCGACGAACCTTGCGCTACTTTTTAAACATGAAGGGGCTTTAGGCCAGCTGCGCGCGGCATTGTTGAGTCCGGCAGATGAAGGCAGTCTTCTTTCGGGCAGATGACAGATCAGCTTGCTGCGAGAAAAATGGCGTTGAGACTGTGACAGATGGCACAGACGTGGAGTCGCTTGCGGCGCTTAGGAACAGGGTGAATGCGAAAACAAGGGCAAGTATACCGGCGCCGCCACCAATTTCTGACAGAGTTGAGTTGTGTTAATAGGTGCAAGGACATGTTCTATTCTTGAGCGCTCACTTCTTTCGCCAGATGAATCTTCCGCCTGCAAATAGACGTGCACTTCTTAATTACCACGTCCTGTTTTAACGTTTAGTTGAGCGCAGTAAAGTTTATATTATCCGTACATCCTTATAAAAATGTTTCTGTCACCGACATGTTTGCTTTCGATTGATGAGTTGGACAGTTGAGGCGTATCCTCCCGAGAAGAGCTGATATTACTGGCAGACTAAAGGTCCAGCGACGACTATGCTTCGCATGACACGAGCAGGGCAGTCGTTAATATGGAACACGACACTGCTGCCGACGTATCTTTTCTGGGTGTGGTGCTTTTTTCCTCAGTGGCAGGAAGAAATAATAAATTCTGGAACGCTTGCCTCTTTGGTCAGACAAATCGTTCCCCCGAAAATGCACAACGAAGAGTTCTTAAAATTTATTTTCTTAGTTACAATGTTCAGCTGCGTGCAATCCACATAGCTATCGTTTGTTCGTTTTCCAAACAAAGAAAATGTTACTTGCAATAATATTTGGGAAGAGCTGCCATCCGCCTGTATTGTGCTCTGTCTTGGTTTGCTGTGTGGGAAGTTCAAACCTAGTGGCTGTCCGTGGTGGGGCATGGACAGCTTAGGCTAGGCAAGGGACCGGACTGCGGCAGGACGTCAGGAGCGTAGTGTCTTAAAACAAATAGTGATAATATACACCATATATGCTGGGCTGACTGCTGATGTTGCATTGTCACGGGTGACACATGACAAGGTAAAATAAAGAAGCTAAAGATATAATATGGCGATCTTGTGCCAAACAAGAAGGGATGAAATCTCTGGCGTCGCGGGCTTCGATGTCGGCGCAGCCGCAGAACATCCGGACTTTGAAGAAGCAACAGGGTTCTTGAATTTACCAGAACGCGGCATATACAAAAATAACAAACAGGTGCATCCGCTCCCAGGCATCAAACCTTGGCCCTTGCGTAGGAACCAAGAACGACATCCATTCAGCCACGCACGCGCTTGCTGAGAGACGAGCGTGGCACTACTGCCCCTTCAAGAATACGCATCGTGTTAATGGAAAAAAAATTAAAAAAGGAACAAGTAACAAGCAAAAATTACAACAACATTAATTCCTGAACAATCGAAACAGCGTTCAGCGTCTAATCAGTCGTGGTATGGCTTGAGGCGAACGGCATGAATGACCTCGGATGGCGGCAGGCGGCGTGATAAAGGGCACGTTCCGTAAGGCAGCACTTCAAGTGTTGGATTTCAGGCGGCAAAGAACATTGTATGGTCCAAAGTAGCGTTTCAAAAGCTCCTCGCTGAGACTGCAGCGCCTTATCGATATCCACACCTATACCCGGTCCCCGGGCTGAAAGTGAACGCCACGATGACGAAGCTAATGGCGGCGTATGTCGACTCACTGTTAGTCTTGAATCCTGATTCTTACCATCTCACAACCTTCCTCCGCGCGATGTGAGACCAGAAGAGCACATTCGTTGCCGTCGTCGGTTGGCATGTCAGGAAGCATGGCGTCGAGCATCGTGGTAACACTTCGGCCGTGTACCAGTTGGAAGGGCGTCATTCCCATTGCCTGTTTAACCGCCGTATAGCACGCAAACGTAATATACGGCAGTACTTCATGCCAGGCTTTGTGTTCCACGTCTACGTACATTAAAATAATGTCAGCGCTTGGTCTAGTTGAGTCTTTCGGTCACACCCTTTTTCTGTCACTAATATGTTGTCGTCCTGCGATGACTGTGTGGCCTAACGAAGGATCCCTTGAGTTTGCTGAGCCAGAAAGGCGAAACCAGGGTCGGTTATGAAGACCTCTGGAGCACTGCCGGAGAACAATATATTCAATAAAGAACATGGCAACTTAAGCACCAATCACGAACGGAAGGGGCTTCGTCTCGGCGTATAATGTCAGATAGTTTGCCGCTACGATAATCCACCGGTTTCCTAACGTCGAAATAGGAAGGGGACCGAGTAAATTCATACCTATCTGCTGAAACGGAGCCACCAGCTGCGAAATTGGCTGGAAGAGTCCCGTTGGATGTACGGGCGGTGTCTTTTGAGGCGGTCCTTATTCGCACTTCAAGTGTGGACAGTGGTGGACTTTACTCCGAACTCACAGCGCGTACTAAAATTGATTCGCATCCGCCCTGCGATTGCGGAGTGTGCTGGATTTGTATCAGCACACATAGTGCGGATTACGCTGGATTTTTGTCCACCCCACGTGCGGATTTTCATTTCTTTATTGACATATTCGCCCAATTCGCACTTTCGCATCGAAAGCCGTCGGATACGATAGATCAAGCGTTGTCGGCCAAGCTGGTCAGTGGGTCAGCCACGTGTGTGCTACTGCGCTGCTGCAGTAAATCTTTGACCTCTGTGACTTTGTGTGACGACGTCGGCGGGTCGCGATGTATATTATGTTTATTGTGCAGCCAAGCCCTGTGTCCTTTTCTGTGTGGGAGTGGATGCCTGAGGCTGTGAGCTCATGCGGGCTGTGTATACAGCGAGCTTTTGCGCCCCTGCAGCGTTGTGATGCGACAGTATGCTTTTTATAGGTAGTTGTGGGAGCACAGAAGCGATACATAAGCCGTAATGTGAACATTAATTTAATTTTCTTAGATTTAGTTTGTGTCTGTTGTCGTGTTTGTGGAGTTCTGTTCATCTGGCGAAATGTTTGCAGTGTGCGTAACCCCTTCGTGTCTCTCGAGCATGTCCTTGGAGGAATTTTGATCTTATTGCAAGTTTAGAACGACCTCCGCGCTTTCAAGGTTCCTGCCGAGCGGGTGCGCTTCTGCAATGCAAGGATGAGAAACACAATAATTTTTAGAGTGCAGCTCCGCCCGTTTCCGGCTTGAGCGGCGTCGTTGTCGCCGTCGGCGTAACCTCGCGGTGCATGATGGGTAAATGTCCCCGCTAAATTTAGCAAAAGTTTTCCTCGCTAAATTTAGCGGAAAAATTTCCCGCGAAATCTACCGGAAGATTTTCCCCGCTAAATCTAGCGGAAAAGTTTCCCGCTAAATCTACCGAAAAAGATTCTCCGCTAAATTTAGCGGAAAATTCTCCCCGCAAAATTTAGAGGAAAATTTCCCCCGCTAGATTTAGCGGAAAGGTTTCCCCACTCGGAAAACATTTCCCGATAAAATATTCCCCTAAATGGGGCGAGCAGGAGAGAGGAGGGGCATAGCCCCCTCTACGTACCCTCCTCCTCCTCCTCAAGAGCTGCGCTCTAATTTGGCCTTACAGGGAGTTGCAAACGGCTTTCATTTTTTATTTGAGATTTTGCTAAGTGCATATTGTTTAATGAGTAAAAAAAAACAAAAAGTAGCACACGAGAGTAAAACCAAACACCTGCTTTTAGGTATATCCTGAACATAAATGCGATTATATCTCACCACATCACTTTTGAAAAGCTCTGCCTCTTTACTGCAATGCATTCACAGTGCTTAAGCACGTCAACCGAATCCAGCTCACGTAGGATCGGACATGAGCACAATGGCGGCCTTATGCTTTTGCCAACATTCGATGCATCAACGAATATTGGGGCAGTAATGACACCTATCACTGGCGACCGAGAAGTTTGATGGCGTCAATAAGATTCACAGTGAAAGACTGGAGTCGACACATTCCGAAGCAAACAACAGAAAAGTTGACATTCTGACATCACTCCATATTTCTTTTAATAAGAACAAATATTCAGACTGGCCAGTTGTTGAATGGCAACCATGTCGGCAAGAAGGCTGTCGCTGGAGCTCAACATTTTTAAGTGATTGCACCTGACGCAGATGATATGGATGGCTAACCTGCCGCATTCGAGAAGAGTGGGATAATCTCAGTTTTCGTGTAAAACTAGGTATATCACAACCACGACTTCTCGTTTCGTTTGAGTTGAGGAGGAAAGATGAAGGAAAAGAAGTTAGAAATTCATTTCATGATCCTTTTAGAATCCGGTAGATGTTCAGACTCAAAGAAGAGCTTTCAGTTTATGATAACATTGTTGCACTTACAACCAAACCCTAGCGGAAGACAACAAGCACGTGCTGGAGGCAGAGTTTCTACTGGATTCTTAATTTGTCACAGACTAAAGAGTAGTAGAAGCCATGGAGTGCTTCTTTCTGATAACGGTAATGGTTCTTGTCGGTGACAACGTTGACCATGACTCCGTGAGAGACCATCAGATGTGAGCCTTTGTGAAAATATAATATCCTTCATTGTGTAAACTTTGAATAAGCACCAGTCTCAACTCGCGCATCGCAGAGACTTATGACAACATTAATAATCATTTTGCAGCGTTTTGTATTATTTTCATGTAAGGAGCACAACTATTTCATATAACACACTGCAAATAGGCACACACTCAAACAAGTATTCGTCAGGCTATTAACTTTTCTGTTATATGGATACCAGCCGGGTGCAGCTGTACCTTCCACCATGGTACGGCGAAACTAGCGCTGCTAGGTGCTGCGGCAGCCTCGCGAACTAGGTCTGGGTTGTAAAGTACTTGCAGATGGCGCCACGGCGCCGCTAAAGCGAACAGCTATCATCATCATCAGCCTGCTCACCTTTCTCCCCTTCCACCCCCCCCTCCTCTCCTGTCTTTTTTTTTCTTTTTTTTCTCGGCCGTTCTTTTTTCTTTTTTTTTGTATGCGTATGTTTCACTGTAGGAAACAGCGCGAAAATTAGACGAGGACGAAGAAGAAACACACCGGACGAGCGCTCGTCCCGTGTGTTTCTTCTTCGTCCTCGTCTGCTTTTTGCGCTGTTTTCTACGACTAATTCCCAACTCGCCCAACTATCCATTCTTCTGCGTGTGTTTATCGCGCGTGCGTGTACGATGATGGTTGGTTATGCGTGTTGAGATTTGGCGTACGGCGCGCGCTCGTGCGTCTGTTTTAAAGCATCGCTTTTTCACACTGTAAACACGGACGTCGCTTGATACGGACATCTGTGTTTGCTGTAGTTTTATCGATGCATAACAACAAGCACACTGCACACAACCTCGCCAAGGAAACGCCATAAAACCGGAAGATTGAATCAGGCGCATTTTATTTTAAGTCATTTCACGTTATAAAAAATGCCTAGCTATTTACAGAATTGAGATAAAGTTTACAGGAATACATAAACAACAAATAAGACAGCTTTATGGCGAGATCAAGAGCATAGATATACTAACATGTGACATCATATAGAAATATTTGCGTTCAGTAGCATCTCGCCATCTTTCAATTATTATTTACATATGTACTTCATTATTACATACGTCTTAAACAAGCAGTTTTCACAAATAGCACATCTCATTTATTTAAGCTCTTACCCACAACATTCAATAAAACATTTACAAGACATTATAAATTACTTTTATACCCGATAATGCCTTAGTAGTAATCACACGAAAACGCATCCTAAAACTCCAAGTGCACAGCATATCAATTTTTTTATACAATGCATGAGACCCAATGTATGAGCAACCTTAAAAGGACAGTATACAATATGCAGAGAATTAGTTACATGATTTAAACTAACGAATATATGCACCAGGTTGCACACAACCAATAAAAGCTCCCATTTCGAGCAAGAAGCAAACAAGCCGTAACAATATCGGCCCGGTAAGGCTGCCTACTCTCACGTAGGCGCCGCAAGCATTTATGCCTATTGCAGATATCTCCTCAGTCACGCTGTGATAATCTCAGCTTTGTGCAGAAATGCATCATATTATGCCTCTATATTACGGCTATTTTGTAAAACTAGGGGCTCATATCTCAAAAAGGTACGTGGTATGGCACGTAATTTCAAATGGAAAAAAAAATTGCTATTACTACCTACAAACACTAATGAAACATTTTGAAACCGGCTGACCTGGAGACACGAGTACTGATTCGCCACCAAGACCGATGGGCACGCATTTTCCCGGATTCGGGCCTTTCTTGAACTCCTGAAGGCAGACGCGGCGAAATGTTTGCCGCAGAGACGACGTTCGCGGAGTTTGCTCAACGGCAGCAGCTTGGACTCGGGGAAATTTGCATAGCAGATAAATTTACTTGCTCTATTTGAAAAAGTAAATAGAAAAGATGAAAAATAGCGCAGCATAACTTAACGCGTTCACTTTCAGTATTGCGCGTACGAAGTTTCCAGTCTCACCTGTCGTCCGTCGCAAAACGAAAAAAACAAAAAAAAACTGCAGTCAGCGGTTTTTGTTGCATGCTGGCACCACTTTGCTGCACAGTAATGTCCATAGACAGCAGCCATTCCGCCGAACTGAAAGCTAAAAGAACCATCTAACGCGCAGACCCTCGCCGCTGAAGGTTTCGGTTGCGCTCGAGCGTTTCGCGCACGCCGCCCACACGCTCGCCCGCACGCGCTTCGAAAGATAAAACAAAAATAACGGTCGTTAACGGATCTCTCCCTGAACGCCCATCGATAGGCTGGAAGCGCGCAGACTGATGTTATATGGTGGCGAAGATAACCCATGCGACACGACGCTCAAAACTGCGGCGGTAAGACTGAGAAACCAAGTCTGGGTTGGAACGAATGGATGGATGTACGGAAACTTATGGATAGACGTACAGAAGCTTCATGTGGCGCTACACTTTGGCCACCCACGGAACCTCACAGCTGCATACGGCTGTGGATACTGCAACGAACTTCCGGCGTTTTTTTCGTCTATACGTGTTCAAAGGAGCAGTATGGCATCGGACACACCGATATCTTGTTAAAAGGGCAAGAAAGGAAATTTTAAAGCAATAGACCCTTTAAGGATTTCAGTTTGGCCACTTCTATCACTATCATCATCATCTGAAAACGGCATATGCGCTATCCTCAATGGCGCTACTGATTTAGTGGTGATGGAAGAAGTTCAAGATGTTCCTAAGCAGGTGATTCGAGGCCTATACATTCTAGATGTTAGCGCGGCGTAAAGCAGGAATCGGACGCAAGAGCTGCGTAAGCGTTCATTTCTAACTCGGTCTCAGTCAATCTGTTAATAGCACTCACTCGGCTTCAAAGCCCATTGATGTATAGAACTCTGTCGAGGCGTCTATGTAGGTTGGCGCTTCGTTCCGACTGGCTGCATTTGTTTCGCCATCGACACTAAAAGAGATTGAAAAATTTTAGTGAAATAAGTGCACATTCTCGTTTACCGTTGACCTGAACGGTGCCCATAATATACTGCAAACCACAGGTTCATTGGCGCCATTAGCATAGTAAAAGATAAACTACCATTTGAGTCACCAGATGGCACTTAATTTCGGAAAGGGTCTATTAAACGATTTGCAAAGAGCACCTTGTCGGTGTCGCTAAAGCCTTGTTTCTAATGCCCATCTAGTATCCTTGACAGTTAGTGACGAGAACTGACTCACCTAGAATTCTACATGCTTTGATCCTGACATCATCCCGACAGCTCTACGGCCAGCACAAGAGAAGTGGGGCGGAGGAACTCTCCAATCAACGGGACCCTTTCTGTGTGTCCAAGACGACGCTATTTTCTCTCTGCAAGATTATAGAAGATTAACTCGTGACGCAAAATTCACAGAGAAGCAGCTATGCGGTTAGTTGCGGTGGCCCAATCACTGGCGTGCCTCGACCGCTTCGGTAGCTGGAACGGCTAGGGCTTCCTGACGACATAAGCCTCGCCGCAGCTTTGCTCAACCCGAGACAGACTACGTCACGATTGTGCTAGATGTTCGTGCCCTCCGCTGGCTGGACTTCGAGCGCTTGCCGGAGTGGACCGTTTATAACGAAAAATATGCACCATCAGGCCAGAACAATGTGCGATTGCCATTCACGGGTATTGTGGATCAGTTCAGCCTGAATGGGTTACGATCCTTCAACTAATTTGTTTTACATTATTTACATAATTAGAAATCTGAGGTGTTTGTAACCGCGCCGGCGGTAGCTGGAGTGCGTCGAACCAGCAGCTGAACCGCGAGCTCCTTTTCACGCGCCTGCTTCTCTCTTTCTTCGGCGCCTTGTTGCCAGTCGCTACAAGGTTCCCCCTAACGAGGAGGTCAGGTGAGACGAGCGGTGTTGGCGGTGTTGTAACAAGTGTAGCCAAAACATTTTCTGAAATGTCTTCTAAGGAGGTGTTGAGTAGATGTGCTGGCTTGATACGGTCTAGCGATACGACTTCCTTGCGACCTCTGATGGCTAGGGTGAATGTCTTTTGATTACGTTGAAGCACCATATACGGTCCATTGTAGGGGCATTGTAGTGGGCGTCTGACGGTGTCGTTTCGCATGAACACATGAGTGCAACGTTCGAGGTCACGGCTTACGAAGACCTTGCGTGATTGTATTCTTGGTGCGGTAGGTTGGAGATTTTGGAGAAGTGACCTTTATCGGTTTGTGTAGCTCTCGCAGTCAGTGTCGCTTGTATTATGGGTGCTGTGAAAACATTCGCCGGGTAATCGAAGCGGTAGAACCGTACACCGTCGAACCAACAGCTGGAACCGCGAGCTCCTTTTCACGCGCCTGCTTCTCTTTTTCTTCGGCGCCTTGTTGCCAGTCGCTACAAGCCTATCTCTGAACACGACGGATGTATTTCCAATTTCGTTTAAGTATTCCTTTAAGGTCTAGGAAAACATCGCAACACGTCTAATAAGCCTGAAACATACAATAAATTGTTATAAAGTCATCTTTCTTAGCAAATAAGTTTTTTATGCATATTTTGTTTGGTGAGATGAAGGTGAAAGAAGATATTTCAATTTTTGCTGGATTTATTTACAGCAGTTTTCGCAATACACTCAGGCGTGGTAGCATTATAAGTGTAAAAAATACAATATAAATCTCGCCAAAAATATAAATCAAGCGTAGGCTTCAATGTACGACGCAATGCAATGTACAAACAAAATAAACGGCAGCCCAAGGTTTAGCCTTTTGAGTTCGTTAGGTGACCCACTTCATATTTTACTTTTTCGAAAGCCTGCACTGAAAAATAGGTCAAAAAAGATCGTAGTACACAATGTTGCAGGCAACAAAATTATGTCGAGTGTAATAGGTTGGCATAGTGAAGTCAAACATTAAATGTATTGAACGTAAATATATGCTGTGGTTCATTTCAGGATGAAATGAAGCTCAGAAACTACCAGAACAGAAAGTATAACACCTCTGCAAAAATACAAAAATACTAAAAACCATGCTACAAATTTGCATGAACTACCATGCAACCAAGAGAACGAAAAGAAAGAACTGCTAGATAGGACACACGACACAAATTTAAAAAAAAGCTTCATCAAATACCTTGATTTACATACAATTATATGTTCCTTGGCCATCAGCAGAAAACAAATGGAAGAATTACCGCACAAAAATAAGTAGGTATTATAACATGGCTTGGACATTGCATGAGAACATTTGGTCTAGGTGTTCAGCAAAATTCACATTCAACACTTTTCTTATTTGCAGCTTTCGCAGAACCAATTGCCGGTAGGACCAGATTTTGTTGCTAATACCCACCCAAGGGCTTGTTGAAGGAAAATAAATAAATACGAAAGCTCAAGGCATGTGGTTACAGAGAGTACAATACTCGTGAAGATACCCACTAATCGCACTTGTACTATGTGCCAATCAATGGCAAATAAGGCAAGGAAGAATACAATTTGTTTATTCAGAATTTGAAGAGGAAACACAATATTAGTTCAAGTAAGCAGAGCCTTTGGGAGAGCCTGCTCTCACCACTTACTTAAGTGTCTGTGGCTCTTATAACTTCATCCGCCTTATCGGTGAACACAGCACAATATTGGTAGCCTAAACAAGCGATTGCTGGGTTTATTTTTTCGCTGTAAAAAATAATGACCGCGTGACAAGAGGTACCTATTCAGGACGGTCACCTAAGTGCAAACATTGGCGCCGTCATTACTGCCTGAGTAAAATGCAGAATAGCACTGATATTGTGTTTGTGCTAACAGTATCACGTGAGACCTTATAAAGGTAGGCTTTTAGAAACTTGCCAGTGTTAGCTCATTCAGCCTACAAGTTATGTGATATCATATTGATGGAATGGTCATAATCAATGTCACATTTCGAACAAATCCACAGGCCTTGTGTTTTTCTTCACTGTAGCATTAAAAAAATAAAAACCTAGACGGTTAAGTAAGAAAAAAATAGTTATGCAAAAGAAGAATAGTTTTGTTAAACCTGTAAACTTCAGTTCTACGTACTAAGTTCGGTGGCCTTGGACCAAGCACTTTTAGAAAACTACTTCTTCAACGGCCGAGTAGGAGCTCGGGTGTCTTAGTCTCCACTCGAGCTCGACAGCAATCGGCGCATGATAGATATGTCCCTCTCCTGCATACATTATCCGTGCTTCAGCTGTCCGATGGAATATCTGCATCAATGAGCCAAAGCAACATACCTGTAAATAAAAGCAACGCTTTGATTGGCATACATAATTTCAATATTTCGCCACAGAGATGTTCATGCCCTAAACTTACGCAAGGGTTTCTCGTTGGTTGGAAGTGCAAGGAATGAGCAACTGGATGATCGCTGGTTTGTATTTTTCCCAAAGGAAATCGGACCCCTATATAGAGTCTCTTGAGCCACTCGAGTTTCCTCGTGGTTTCTTTCGAGCTAACTCTCTTAAACCTTTGAGTGCATGGTCAACTGCTGCACTTGTTCCTCCTGTCCCAGAAGACGGAAATAAAGAAATGCTGGAAACAATACCAGGAAAGTGGAAACCAATGAATATCTCACAGCCCCGTTATAAATTCATGGATGGAGCCTGGGACAATGATTCTGCAATTCCACTAGCTGTACCTGAGAGCTGTATTTGGAGTGGTTATAAAAGATCCAGAAGACAAAAATTAGACTCCATATCTGGAAGTCTTGGCTTTCTCAACAGGTCGAACCTGATCTAGAGAGTTCTGTCCTGCTGCCACATTCGGAAGCTGCAAGAACGAATTTGGCTAGAAAAGATTAAAGAACAGGATATAGGCTCCGTACCTGGAAGCCTTGACTTTGCTCGAAGGGTGTAACCTGATCCGGTTAGCCCTGTCCTTCTGCCACACCTTAAAGCAGGAAGAACAAATTTGGTTAAAGGCTGACCAACGGATTCGTCTTGTGCCTGGCGGAAAACAAGTTAGCAGTCTCCTTTCATCCTTGCTTCCCTCGGTCTTCTCCTCCCCTCCCAAAGGAGTGGGGTATAAATCTGAGATCTGTTTCCTCCTTTCTGGTTGTCTGTCGGCCTTTAAGAAGGGATCCAAGGGACAATAATCAAAACTCCATACATGGAAGCCTTGACTTTCCTCAAAAGTGGAACCTGATCTGGTGAGCCCCATCCTGCCGCTGAACCTGGCAGCTGCAAGAAAAAATATGGTTAAGAAAAGATCCAAAGCATACAAATTGAACTCCATACCTGGAATCCTTCACTTTGTTCAACAGGTGGAACTTGATTTGATGAGCCCTGCCCTGCTGCCACATCTGAATGCTGCAAGAACAAACTCGGTTAAGGAAACATGCGCCAGGGGAAATAATTTTTTTATTATTTACAAAATCGAAATTGTTTTTTTCCAGTTTATGTTTCAAGCTCTTCCCTTTACAAATCTGGTGTTATATTAAATATAGCTTTTTTTAGTTTCTGGATGCAATGTACATGCGGAAAAAAACATGTTCTTGAGCACAAGTGAGGCATGGCAACATACTTAAAAAGCCCAGTAAAATACCCTTATTTGATTCTTTTTAAACCACTGAGTGCAATGAATAAAAAAATGTGTGACGCATCTTTTATTTCAAAATAATTAAAACAGCAACAATGCCCTTTCAAGGGGCTAACGAAGGTTGAACAATTTGTTATAAATATAAAATAAACATTTAAATAAACCTGGATAGTTGCATTTTACATATTCTAAAGTATATGCATGCCAAATATTGTGGTGAAAGGACAATGTTACGAACACGAAGTAGTTTGTATTTGTGAAGATGCCCTAGAATTACATAAAAAGAAAAACGCGTTCGAATGCAATGACACATGTGGTACTATACTCTTTAGTGGAGGGCAGATATTATTTTGTTAATAAATTTTCATGCAGAATATTGAAGCAACAGAAGGCTGCATAGGGAGGAGATGTCTAGAACTACTTGACAACGTAAATGTGATGGTGGGCAACATCACAACTTGAAGAACCACACAGAGAAGAAAGGCTCAAATTCATGCCACTCTAGGTTGCCTAGAGGTCTTCAAGTGGGCATTCGACAAATTTCGCGATCATGACTGCTACTAAATATTTTTATACATCAAATATAAAGATTCAAACAAAAATAAAACGAATAAGTTTTAAATCAGAAGTTTTTTTGCAACATTCTGCTGTTTTTGGATCCGCGCCTCTTTTTAAGAGAAGATCCAAAGAACTGGAAATAGACTTCATACCTGAAGGCATAAACGAGGCTCAATGGATAGAACCTGGTGAAGTGAGTCCGCTTTACGTGCTGCCGCACCTGGAAGCTGCTAGAAGAAATTCGGTTCAGAAAAGATTCAAGGAACAGAAATCGAACTTCATAACTGGAAGCCTAAAGTTAGTTCAAAAGACGGATGGGACCTCATCCAGTGAGCTTTGTCGTACTCGCCACATTTGAAAGCTGTGAGAACAAACTCGGTTAAGAGGAGATGCGAAGAACAGGAAATAGACTCCATACTGGAAGCATTTCTTGTAGTTCAATGGACAGAACCTGGTCAAGTGTGTTCGCTTTCCGTGCTGCCGCACCTGGCAGCCGCAAGACCAAATTTAGTGAAGAAATGATCCAAATAACAGATATTGGAATCCATACCTCGAAGCCTTGACTTTGTTCAAGAGGTGGAACCTGATCAGGTGACCACTGTACTACTGCCACATCTGAAATTTGTAAGAAAAATTTCGGTTAAGAAAAGATCCAAATAACAGGAAATGAGCTCCATACCTGGAAACCTTGAAGTGATTTAATGAGCAGAACCTGGTTCGAGATGCTTCCGCTTTGTTTTGCTGCACCACGAAGCTGCAAGAAGCAATCTTTAGAAAAAACAAGAAAGCTCGATTCCAGCTGCTTACATACTGGAAGTCAAGACTTGAAGGTATTTAAAATGCCTTCCTCGGCTACTGCTGCATCAGAGATGCGCTTCCAAGCGCTCCTACCGATGGTACTTTTGAATCAAAAATCAGAAAAGAGGATTGTGAATTAACATTCACTGTTGGAGCGGATGAAAGAATCAATATCTGTGGGGACTGGCGGGTGAGTGGCTTACTTGCGAGCGAAGCAAGAGGTGTCCTCAAGCCAGGGGACTAAAAGAAAAGAAGGGTATTAACGACATCCACGTAAAATGGTGAAGGACTCAATACCTCGGAATATTGGCGGGACTAGTAGTTAGGGTGGGTAACTTCCGAGCGAAGCGGGAGGTGTACTCACGCCAGGGGACTGAACGATAAGAAGGGGATTAGTGAAGACAAAGGAAAAGTGTGAAGGACTGAGTACCTGGGTGTCTTGGTTGGACTGGTGGGTCGGCGGCTTACTCGCGAGCGAAGCGGCAGGTGTCCTCACCCCAGGGGACTGAAAGAAAAGTAGGGGATTAAAGACGATGAAAGCGAGGAGTAAAGGAGTCAGAGCCTGGGATTCTTGGCATGGCTGGTGGGTTGGCGGCTTACTGACGAGCGAAGCGGCAGGTGTGCTCTAACCACGGGAGTAAAAGCAAAAACAGGGATTAACGACCACCAAGGAAAATAGTGAAGGACTCAATACCTGTGAGTCTTACGGGGCTGGTGGGTCGGTGGCTTGCTCACAAGCATTGCTGCAGTTCTTGCACCCAGCGACCGAACGAAACAGGCATATTAACAGGAATCAAGAATAAAGGTGAGGAATTATTTACCATGTCGCTAGTCGGGCATTGCATAGCTGGGGTGATGTGCCTGCTCCTGCTCCCTTTTTGCTGCAGGTCACTCTTATTAGGAATGCTCCAGCAATGCCCATGCAAGACTCTTGACCGAAGTCCTCATCACTTTCACTATAGTCGCCATTACAGAGCTCCACCTTTTTGTTTTCTATCCACAGCGCTTTTAGTTTTTTTATAAAACTCATCCGGCGGATGTACTCCTCACTGCCGCATTCTGCAACCAGATCACCGATGTCCTTCAGAAAACAAAGAGCATGGTTTTACTTAGCTCCTCTTGATTGCTGTACTGTAGTAGAGTTCTTTGAGTCGTGTGGTTGAAGCTGCATTGTGTCCTGATTTCTGGCCTGTGGAGGGAGGTATGGCTGCGATACTCTGAGCAACCTGGAGCTGGTTGCACCTACAACATCTATGTCACGTCTTGTCTGTCATGATGCGATGATCATGTGGCGACAGACCACTCCCATAGTCGCAAATGTTCTGCAGGTGCAACTTGTCAGTGAGTATGACACTACATAGTGACTTCCCTGTGTCGTGACAGCATACAGTCTTCCTTGAGGTCAGAAACAGAAGCTTCAGGCATGATGTCTGCTTTTTGTTATTCGCAGCCAGCTTTCCCTGTCGGAAGTGGTGTCAAAAGTGATAAACAATGGCGAATGAGGTCTTTGTTGCTCTTGTAGGTAAAGAATGCTGAACTGGCATTGAGGACATGCAAATGCTCAGCCTGAACAGCCTTGATTCTGGGCAGCTTCAGCATGGACTTCAGAGCCATGTGGATTTCGTCACTTACCTCGAGAACTATATTTCAGTTTCGAGTTGTGGTATTCCACCCAGGTTGTTGTTTTGTTTCCGACTTTGAAATGCTGGTCGCAGCTGTAGCGGACCCACATGCCTCTGCTGTTGTGCCAATACTTCTCGAAATACGTGTTAATGCCTTCACCAGCGGTTTGATCTAGCTGTTACTTTAGAATGTCATATTCCTCTTTTAGGTGCATGAATCATCTTGAAGATCGTTCAGCCTCTCCTTGTCAGTGTCACCCTTGCTGCTGCTCACAGCTCTTTTGAGTGTTTTTTACGTGAAACTCGCATAGCTTAACGACAGCATCTGACCCGAATTTGTCTCGGAGAGCCCTAATCTCTTTAAAGTCTTTGTCACCGATGACACATTGTGTCTTCTCGGCTCCATGGAGGCCAAAACAGGTTTATGTCATACAGTCTTTATGTGAACGATCTTCACTGCTCTACTGACAGAAAAAACAGTTGAAATTCAAACGGGTAAAACTTGTCGATCCGTTTTGAATCGACAAGGAAGGGATACAGGTACCCGTTTGAAACAGTAACCGTTTGTAACCATACCCGTTTGATACGGATGCCCGCTTGATACGGGTGCCCGTTCAACCTGGTACGTGACCGAACATTTGAACGCGCCGTTCGGATAAGCATATTATTCGCTAGCCCTAAATGGGTTTCGCCTGGTAGTTTGGTTATCTAAAACTTATTTAAGACGTCCCTGAAACTCAAGATCATTTATAACATGGAGGAAACACGTAGAAAAAATGTGCTCGCGCGGGTGCTTGCTAATGGGCGGGAAAACAGACACAAAATATTGTTGTTGATCCTCCTAGAAGTTTATTACACCGCATGCCGTAGACAAGTACAAACATGCAAGCGATCTGTGAAATGTGAAGAGACACTCTAAGATTTCAAACTACTGAGAAGATTGCTAAGCACACAAGAACCGATGTAATTCTAGACTATAATGGCAGACGTTCGGGGAAATTATTCTCCCGGCTGCGGAAAGAATAGAGGCTGCATAATTCTATGAATAATTTGAAAGAGTACGCGTAGAAGAACGGTCAGTTTTGCCAACAAGTAGGTTGCAGTGCACTTACCATTATAATAGCGCCCTTGAAAGATGTAATTCAAGATATATGTCGCCACGGTCAAAGCAGGATAACGACACAAAAACGAAAACGAAAAGGAAGGCTCCTTGAAGTTTCAACATTGTGCGGCGCACAAACTTGTCATTTGCCGAACCCAACCAAACCACAAGAGTTCGCGACTTCTTCGAAGAATCGCTTGTTGCCGATATATGCGCAGGACTTTTCGAATACTGATAGCTTTGGTGCACATCCAATACGTTGCCGAGAGATATCTTAGTAAGACCGCAGGGAAAGGCGACAGATCGAAGCAGGTAGGACGAACGAAGTATGAACTAAAACGGACAAGAAGCAGACAAAGAAAAAAGCGCTGCCAGCGCGCACGCATCTGGATTCTTATCAGCCTGAAGCTCGCGCGCGGCTGTGTCCTCCTGTCCTTCGGGTCACGTGACAGAGGCGTTCAGGGAGGAGAGGGGGCGCGATAAACGTGCAAGACACCGGGACGCCACCCCCCTCCCCACCCTCTCTTTAGGCATTCCAGAACAATGCGCTTGCAGCCACGAAGAGAAGGTGAATCGCACTCATTTCATCACGCTCGAACGCTGGAAATGGCGCCGGCCAGAAGCTCGGCTTGCGCCTGAGCAAAGAAAGCCCTCAGCGCGAGCTCGTAATTTGACTGCTGCAACGGCGGGCGTACTGTCGCAATGCTCGATGTTTTTGCAGCCACGTGTTCCCGCGCTACGTGCGCTGCGTCTTGAATTACGTTGAAACGGAGTCTCGACGTATATTCTTTCACGCGGTCGCGTCTTCTGCGAGAGAGATTCGAGCTGAATAAGTAAATTGAGGCAACAAAGAACTCCACAGTTTTAAAGTTCTGCCAAAAATATCGGCTCGCCAAGGTCAAAAATATATGCTCGTCAATCGCCATCGGGTTTATGTAAAAAAAATATCATATAGTTACTTGTATTACGCATTTGCGAGATTGCAGTATAAGGCACGGCTGAACAGGTCATGCGTAGATCACGATTAATATCAAACGGCTCGGGAGCCATTCGATTAAACCTTGCAGTTTGCCGTCACCGGCACCGATTTGCAACATGATCAGTTTGAGCAAACGACGACAAATTTGCCCAAACGAGTGGCCCATTTGCCCAGACGAGTGACCCGTTTTCCAAAGGAGTGACCTGTTTGCCCAAGTAGGGGACCGTTATGGCTCATATGGGGCCCCTTTGAGCCATCCGGACGACCCGTTTCACACACTGGCTCCCGTGTATTGTGCGCGTGTTCGCCACGCATACTGAACACGACATTTGGCCTTGGCAACGGCGGGCTGATGTAACCGGAGACACCGGCTGGGAAGGGTGAGCCACAGAGAAGAACGTGACGCCTGCGCGAAAGAGCAGACTGGGCGCGGTCGCACACCGACCAAAACGCTTCTCAACCGAATGTAATCTATCAGTTAAATATATATATCCTGCAGTATCCTGAAATTACCGGTACGTCACAATGGCGACGAGGATGGGATCTATGCAATAAAGACGGATATAAACAACTGAGCGACGTCAGAACAAACGAGACAGCGGTAATGTGAGTGACGCCCCATCCTCAAACCTAAAGAATGCATGGCATCGGGAAAATTGAAGGGTTTGATCAAAAATCGGAATCTTGGTCTTCGTACATCGAAAGGATCGAAGTGTTCTTTTCTGCGAACGACATTCCGGAATAAAAGCGAGCCGATGCTCTTCTCTTTATTGTCGGACGAGAAATGTGCGGACTAATACGGAACTTGGCGGCACCTGCTAAACCAAGCACCAAGACGTACGTACAGATCGTTCATATAGTGCAAAACCACATTGACTCGACGCCCAATGAAACGGTTGAACGGAACAAATCCCATCACTGGAAGCAGCTCGAATCCGAAACCATCGCAGACTACGTAGCTGCGCTCAAACAGCTTTCACTGCAATTCAACTTCGGTGTTTCCCTCAACGACCGACTTCGAGTCACGCTCATTGACGGCATTAAGGGCGGAACCATTTTCGAAAAGCTGCTGGCTGAACCGACGCTGACATTCAAGGCAGCGGTGGATCTTGCCACTTCGATGAAGGTAGCCATGAAGGACGCGAAGGAAATAAGAGCGTGACCGAGACCCAACAAGATGTCAATCGCTTGGTACTAGGGAGGAAATACAAGACCTCACTTCGGAAAAAGGCATGCGAAGGTAAAGGAAAATCTCGCACAAAGCAGGATCCCATGTCACCGCTGTGGCAAAACCAATCACGACCCTGAAAACTGTTTTGCAAGGAACAAGACTTGTAAAATATACGCAAGAACAGGACACTTCTAAATGGTCTGCCGTGACAGGAAACGAGATCCATCAGACTCAAGAAGAAAGGACAAGTCAAACTGCACCAACTATATCACTCCACAGAACTGGGGAGTCAAAACTCCGTTTTATTTCAACGACTCAAGCTACCCGAAACCCATCACAGCAACGGTAGAGATTTGCAACAAACCTCTTCAGATAGAGATTGACACAGGCTCACCCGTGACTGTGATCAACCTGGAGACGTTTCAAGGAATTGTTCCAGACATCCAGTTGAAGCCTTCGGGAATAACGCTGAATCCATACACCGGCCAGCCCATGGTTCCAGAGGGAATGGTTCAAGTGGAGATGCGGTACAATGGGCAAGTCGATCGTCACGAAATCTAAGTGGTGAAGAATGGGGGACCTCTCATACTGGGAAAGGCATGGCTTCAGGATTATCAAGTGAACTGGGAGGAAGTACACAACGTGCGTGCAGAAACCTTAACACTCGCATGTGTGCTACAGAAACACAGTTCCATCTTTGAAGGTCCGGGAGAACTGAAGGACTACGCCGTGAAACTCTGGTTGGATGATGATGCTCAACCAAAGTTTCTCAGACCAAGGTTAGTTCCATACGACCTTCGACAAAATATCGAAGAGGAGCTGGATCGTCTTGAGAAAAAGCACATAATCACTCCTGCGATGAGGAGTGAGTGGGCGACTCAATCGTTCCAGTCATGAAGGCAAACGGACAAGTGCGCATATGCGGGGATTCCAAAGTTACACTCAACCCAGCCTTGAAGCCAGATAGGTATCCACAACCGAAGACTGAAGATCTCTTTGTGAAAATTGTCCATGGGGAGAAGTTCACCAAGCTGGATTGTAAACAAGCCTACTTCCAGATACACTTAGCGGAAGAATCAAGAAACATCACCCTGATCAACACGCACAAGAGACTATCACGTGAACAGAGTGCCATCAGGAATAACCCCAGCATCAGCTATCTTCTAACGTGTCATAGAAGAACTTGTTTGGAACTTGCCGTACACAGGTGCATTTCAAGATGCCACTGTGGTAATTGGCAATAACGATCAACATCACCTGCGGAACCTGGACATCGTACTGCAAAAACTCAAGGAAAGTGGCCTTCGCTTGGGAAAAGAAAAATGCTGCTTTCTGCAGGACTCCATCGAGTAGCTAGGACATGTTGTAGACAACAGGGGATCCACCCAAATCCCAAGAAGTTAGATTCGATCCTACAAGCGGAGACAGCCAGAGACCAAAAATAACTCAGAGCATTTCTGGGACTCCTGAACTATTACCGAAAGTTCATCAGCAACGCAGCCGACATCCCATATCCGCTGCATTAATTGCTGGAAAAATAAAAGTTGGGAGTAGTCGAGCTAATGCCAGAGAGCCTTCAACGAAGCGGAGAAGCAACTCACCAAGCGGAGTCTGCTAGTGCACTTTGACCCTGCACTTCCTCTGAAACTGCACTGTGACGCATAGAGCAATGACATTGGTGCAGTACTACCCATCAACAAAAGGAGGCCGATCACCTTCATGTCAAGAACGCTTTCTAAGGGTGAGCGAAACTACTCTCAGATTGACAAAGAAGCGCTGAGTCTAGTTGAGGGCGTAAATAAATTTCACCAGTATTTGTTTGGACGGCACTTCACGCTGTGGACGGACCACAAACACTTGGTATCGATTTTCAAACCCGGTAAGGGAATTCCAGGCACGGTTGCAGCAAGAATTCAGCGAAGGGCAATCGTCTTCTCAGGGTATGACTTCGACATAAAGTACGTGTCGACCGATAAGAACGTAGTCCGGGACACGCTGTCCACACTCCCAATAACTGACAAGGGCACTACAAAATCGGAAACTACAAGAATGGACGAAATCAAATGTCTCCATCTAGAAAAGTTTCAAACGCTCCCACTGACACATAAGCAGATCAGTAGATCCCATCCCCGTCGCCATTGTGATGTACCGGTAATTTTAGGATAATGTAGGATATATTTATTTAACTGACAGAATACATGCGGTTGAGAAGCGTCTTGTTCGCTCTGCAACCGCGCCCAGTCTTCTCTTTCGCGCAGGCGTCACGTTCTTCTCCATGGCTCGCTCTCCCCCGCCAGTGTCTCCGGTTACATCAGCACGCCGTTGCCTGGGACAAAGGCCGTGTTCTCTATGCGTGACGAACACGCACAGAATACACGGCACTGGTGACCGGTATGGCTAAACTGTTTACGGTATCAACCCGTTTCATTTCATATAGGCGCCAAATGTTTTGTTTTTTTAGTAGGGTGCTGCAAATCAATATGCAACGACTTTGCTGCATCCATTTACATCAACAAAAATAAAAACAAGTAGAGCCATTTCCAAGTTGTTGTTCTTGCATGTTCCGTCTGGAAGTAGCACTTCAGGAAATTTCTTTTAAAACTCAGCCGTCATTCTGGTCTGGATGAGGAGAAGCACCATCTCACTCGAGTCAGTTGTGCCCCGATTCACAGCTGCTGCAGGGTCCTGCCGAAACAGTTCCTTCATCTCCTGCCCCAGTTGTTTAATTTCTGGCTTCCTGTTTCCACTTAAGCATGTCCCACATTTTCTTCATCCTTTGTAGTGAGTGGCTTCCCTTTCTTGCTTTGCAGAAAGTTCCTCAGAAAAGAAGGACTCACCTGCAGCTCTGAGCAGTTCTAAATAATCTCAGATGTATGACATTACGGAAATAAAAATCAACATGCTAGAGAATATTATCTATTGCTTAAATGGTCGCCTAGCAAAAACGTACCTTCAGAACGACGCGAAAAAAAAGGCGGAAACGCAGAGCACAGAAGTGGGGATTGGGTTAGTGGGCTGTTTTATTGATGATAGTATGTGCCGTGTTTGTGAATGCGCTCAATTTATATGTTCAGCTGATGCTTGTGCTATGCGTAATGTATTTGCATGTGTGTGTGTGTTCAATAAGGTGCCCAAAGGGCCGGAAGCTCGATGGTGGCGAGAACAAATAACTTTTTTTTTGTAGCACATGAATTCGGCGGTACCTAGAGTCACCTACTCTAGCTACTTGCAAATTACTCTGCTTGACCCTGCCATCTGGTGGCAAGCGACTTAACCTTCTATCACTCTTGGCGATAATTTATAATTACTGTGCAACAATAAACCAAGTAGGCTGCGTCGAATTCGCTCTTTTGAGAGTCACTTTTGCTTACGTGATTGGTTTACCACTCTTCCGTGATGTGTGGTTGACGAACGAATTGTGGCTCGAGGAATAGCAAAGGTAAGACGTAAAGTGCGCGAAGTAGCTGGGTACCGGTTGCCGCCGTTGAACATCGGAGTGCTGACGACAAGAAGACTGAGTGACTGCTCTCGAAACACAGTTTCTTTTCCTGCGGGGGAAGCCGGCTTTAAAAATAAATACAGTTCGCGGAAAGCTCCTGTTACGCTATTATTTGCTGCTCATCTTGCACCGTACAATGGACGTAGCGTCCTCGATAAGGCTTACTGCGCTCGATTCGCTCGATTCGGGCCGCCATAATGAGATGCAAATGACGGAGGAACTGTGGTACCTTGCTTGAAGGACGAAAATTTCTCCCTTTCGGAAGTAACTTAGGTTACACGAGCGTACCTACTTTTAGGTAGGACTATAGAGACGCTTTTTTTCTATGAGTGTACGACCTCCTCAAAGTTTAAAAACATAAACATTTATATCCTGACTACGGTAATCAAAAAATTAAATACCGAAACTTTCCGTTAATTAGACTGCATTATATGAACTATTGGGCTTGTTGGTTTCAACTGTGCATCCTGGGAAGAAACGGCGGCGAAAGACTTGGACAACGGTAAAGAATGACACACAGACGAGACGGCACTGAATTAACAAATCGTGTTTAATATAAAAAAGGAAGGAAGAAAACAAGCCGCATCTTATTCAGAAAACAAATATACCCCACACACGCACAACCAACCAGCATAATGTTTTGTGTCAAGATAG
>JAZHYW010034269.1:0-55167 GCA_037355805.1 Ixodes ricinus | reverse complement strand
TAATGACTGCTTACCACCCGCAGGCGAATCGGCTCACCGAGCGACTCAACCATACACTAGCAAGCATTATGTCAATGTATGTTGAAGAAAACCACACCAACTGGGACGCAATCCTTTCTTTTGTCACTTACGCGTACAATACCGCCCCACAAACAACTCCAGGATTTTCGCCGTATTATCTTTTATACGCTCGTGATCCACTCACGACTCTTGACATTGTTTTGCCATACGTGCAAAATTGCTTGGATCCGTACACATCTGACGTCGTGTCCCGAGCCGAACATGCCCGCCAGCTTGCCCGAAAGCAAACTCTGCAGTCCCAACAACAACAGCTTCGCCATGTGGAATCTCACATAACAGTCTCCTATGATGTTGGTGATCTCGTCTTGCTCAATACACCATTTCGCCAAACCGGCAAATGCGAAAAGCTCCTAAGAAAATTTGTTGGCCCTTACCGCATTGTTCGTTGCCTTTCCGACATCAATTACGAGGTAGTGCCCGTGATCTAGCCCCGTGACCATCGCTCGAGGTGCCAGGACATCGTTCACGTAGATGGTATGAGACCGTACTTCTGCCCAACCTAACAGACACGCCAGTGCCGGATGACCGGCCCTAACACCACCGGGGGAAATGTTACGAAGACGACGACGACGGACACTGTCGCGAAAGACGAAAAGGAGCCCGCGCAGTTGTGTTGCACGAGCTGGGGTTTTCTTCAGGCATATTTGTAGCAGCCATCGCTGTTGTTCTTCTAGAGATCACCCTCAGACATATATATCATATTCACCCTCACAAGATATATATATTTTGTTTTTCAGAGTGTTTAGCACGGTATTGGCGACGTGACCGATCGAAAGCGTCGCGGTCGTCGGCCCTCGACGATTGGCCGAATGCTGACTTTGACGTCAGCAAAGGATTCCCCATCGACGGAAATAAGAGTAGTGTAAGAACTTTGATTTTGACGGTGTTGGCAGTATTGGTTCAAAAGCGCAATGATTTCCAGCTTCCACCATGTTAATTACAAACACAATCGAACTTGTTGTTCACAGGGTAGTGACGTCACGAGACGTAACCATAGGAGGGCGCCACCCCAACATCTCGCCGCTAATATAGCAAAATCGAAATACCTCAAGAGTGGAGGAGGAAGAGCAGGAAAGGAGGGAAGAAGAAGGAGCAGAGGAGGAAGGGAGGAGCACGGGAGGAGGAGAGAAGGACGGGAGGGGGAGAGGGCATGGATGAGGAGGAGGAGCATACCCTCCAGTCCGTACCCTCCCCTCCTCCTCGTCAAGAGCTGCACTCTAAAGGCCGGTTCAGACACTTGCGTTTGAGTGCGTTTGACTGCGTTGCGGCGAGAACCGAAAGCGAGTCACCGGCACATCTGTGCTTCGTATCAAGTGTGGAATCCAATTCAAGGAATTATCTTGGCACGCGATATAAGCAGCAGGGATGTCCTGGTTTCTTGCAGCCGCAACGCAGTCAAACGCAGTCAACCGCAACTGTCTGAACCAGGCTTAATTCTGCGTTACAGCGAGTAGTAAATGTCTTTCATTTGTTTATTAATATGTTTATTTTCATAAAATATATCATGTATCATTCTTGGTTTCTTCCACTCGCTTTGCACTCATTTCGTAACTATGCACGCACGTTCCCCCGAAAATGGGGTGTGAGGCTTCAGTGAAAAAAAATGACGGAACGGCAGAAATGCACTTTTAAAACGACACGTCTGGTTACCCTACGGCTAGGTGACGCAAATCTCAACTTGGCTTGTGTTAAAATGCACTCGGCATTAAAATATTCTATGCCAATCCCACTCACCCTGCTGTCGTCCTCTGGCACCAAAGCAACAAAGCATCCTTGGCTGACTTCTTCTCGGCTGCTTCCGTCATCTTCATTCTGCAATAATACAACAATCCATGAAGGAACTGTAAATGGCATACAAATCCACACAGAAAGCAGAAATCATGGTGAACAAAGTCAGAATGGGCTTCAATCAAGTAATAACTTTTGTAGACTGCTTGCCCAGAACATCACCGACTCTTTTCTATGATCAGTAGGCGTGTGTGAATTTAAATTCCTCTTATTAAATTGCCCAGTGTCATCTCTAGACTATGGCTTAGTCTTGCCCTGTAAAGGCTATGAATGATGCAGCACAATTCGATTCACACCACTATTCGTACATCTCTAACGATTAGCGTTTTTATAAGGAATTTAGAAAAAGCGTCCACTGACAACAGCTCCCTACCGGGACCAGAAACAAATTTCCGGTTCCATATTCCGGATGGTGAAAGGTTATACCGGACTTTTCGTTTGGGCTGTCAATAAATTTTTATCAACTACCGTAAAATCCCCACAGATAATACGAGCTTTTTGGAACAAATGCCATGAGTCTACCGAGGTTTGTGGGAACAGTCAATCACTGTTCTTTACACTGAATGATGGGGCATTGATAAGGTCATATTTACGTTGCAGAACAGAATAAGCACCTGGTCATTCGCTTCTCTCCTTCAGCCCAAAAGAAAGATAGGGCTGCGAATGCCCTGGAAGAAAGTAGATGCAAGATAAAGCTCGTACCATCTGTGGAACTTTACGGTGCAATGCAGAACCATCACGGGTGGCTGAAATCTTTTAGAATTTTAGTATATAGTGCACTTAGCTCGCAATATCAGATGCCGCTTCAAGCCTGACTTCGTGCCAATTCTCTGTAAACCGATTAAAATTGGTGATATACCTTACGCTACTATATTTTAGCGCGCAGCTCTTAGGCGCCCATTTCCGGCTTGAGCAGCGTCGGCGTCGCCGTCGGCGTAACCTCAAGGTCACGTGATCGGGGGGTCACGTGACCCCCCTGATTACATGACCCCCAGGTCACGTGACCGCCCAGGCCATGTGACCCCAAAATCACGTGACCCCCAGGTCAAGTGACCTCCCCCGAGAACACGTGACCCCGAGGTCACGTGATCCCCGTGAGGGGAGGAGGAGAAAGGATGGGTATACCCTCCCTCAGTACCCTTCCCTCCTCCTCCTCAAGAGCTGCGCTCCAATTGGGCGTCTACAAGGAGTTGTAAACGGCTTTCATTTTTAGAGCGCAGCTCTTAGGCGCCCGTTTCGGGCTTGAGCGGCGTCGCCGTCGCCGTCGGCGTAACCGCCCGAGGTCACGTGACCCCCCCCCCAGGTCACGTGGCCCCCAGGTCACGTGACCCCCCCCCCGAGGTCACGTGACCCCCAGGTCATGTTGTCCCCCAGGTCACGTGGTCCCCTCAGGTCACGTGACCCCATGGTCACGTGACTCCCCGAGGTCACGTGATGATGATGACGATGCGGATGCCGATGACGTCATCAGTGACGTCACTGATGACGTCATCGGCATCCGCATCGTCATCGTCATCATCATTGATGACGTCATCAGTGACGTCAAGTGACCCCCCCTGAGGCCATGTGACCCCCTTCCCCCCTTCCCCCGAGGTCACTTGTCCCCCCCCGTACCCTCCCCTCCTCCTGCTCAAGAGCTGCGCTCTAATTCGGCGTTACAGGGAGTTGTAAACGGCTTTCACTTTTTTTTCGTCAGAGCCAGTTACTACCTTTCTTAAGTCCCATAAAATTTAGCAGATTGATAGACAAACAAAGGCAGTACCACTTGCCAACAATCAAATTGAAACAAAAAACAAGAAGCCCGGTGTATGGCCGTATAGCGACTGCATATGCAACATAAACTATAGTACCAGCGCTTCAAGCTGCTATCAGTACTTCCATTACACGGGCATTTAAAGTGCCTCTACGGGCCTTCCAAATTCACCGCTATCAGCCCTAAGGGTATTGTAATTATACGTAGTATATTCTTTTCTTTTTAAGCGAAATTAAAATAAAGAGCTTGAACGGCAAAAAATGATAAAGAAAGGCAGGTGCAAGCGAGTCGAACTCACCACGTCAATCTCAATGTCCTGGATCTGGAAGCGCGAGATAATGGTCCAGATGAGGCCCAGGATGAGTCGAGGGTTTCCGTCCACAATGTCCTCCGCCCCAATGTTCTCCAGTCGCACCTGGGCACAGTTCAAAGCACACAGGTGACGTCCATTTCCAGAGGTACCCGTCGCATTAAGAGGCACCATAAACTGAACAAATTGCCCAAGTTTGCGAACCCGCGTCAGTAGAGTAAGCAGGAAAACAAAGCCCAGCTGTATCGGAAGAATCTCCCAAAAAAGTAAGACGCTAACAAGCAATTACCTCTGCATCTGAATGATTGGCTCGCTTTCTTGTTTCTCTCGAAATTCTGTAACGAAATGTTAACAGACCTTCTCCTAAAGATCTCAATAAAGTGACTCCACACAAAAATGAGCCCCAACAATGAAAACGAGAACTTAAGTAAAAACAATTTCGACCTCCGATACTTCTGATAAAATAAAATTATTGATCAGACCTTAATAAACACTTAGTCAAATAGAAGCGATCAATTATCTAATTGAGAAGTTATAAAACTTGGCTATTTTTACGAGCCTGCAAAAAATGGCGGCCACCGAGGAACCCCTTCCGGTCTCGGCATTGAAGCAATAAAAGAGAGCAGAAGAAACCTTATAAACAATAATGTCCCTACTAGGGCATGCATGGCTCATAGTCATGCGTGAATCTACTGAGATTGTATTTAAAGAGGAATAATGTTTCAGTTGAAATTTGGCAGCTCGGGGAACGTGCAAATGTACTGAGGGGATTCCTGGGTTTCTAAGGCATGACAATTTATTATCGAGTTCAAATAAAAGAAGATTAAAATTATATAAAAATTTAACCAATATAAAATGGTAAAGTTTTGTAGTCGCCATGCTATGTGTAGGAAATTTTCTCATTTATAGTGAAAGCAACAAAAAAGATAGATCATTAACTCTCGAAAAACATTTTTTTGAAGTGCCCAAACAGAACGCACGACGCGTCGTTCCATCAGATTGGCGGATCGCTCGTGTTGTGCTCATTTACAAAAGAGCAGATTGTACGCTGTAAAGTAAACGCTGTTCCCCCTCAGCAGATACGGCGAGGGACCTACATCCTCGTTGGACGAGCCCTTTGCCACATGATCACACACTCGCCCATACCAACCCGCAGAGGGCCAAGTGACGTGACGAAAGGGAGGCGGCCGATTGGTCCGGCGGGCACGTAGCTTCCTCCCACTGCAGTCTCGGCTTAGGGATCAACATAGTCTAATTACTGCCCTATATCGCTCACCAGCTCGTCGTGTAAGCTCTTGCAACATATTATTTCTAATTACGCGACTGATTTCTTTGATAAGCATAACATCACCTAGTTTTTTTTCAGCCTGGCTTTTGTGAAGACATATCTACTCTACCACTCGGCTTATTTCTACTCTTCATTGCTTCAATATGTAGTCGATCAACCTGGTCAAGTTGGCATCATCCTCTTTGACTTTAGCAAAGCGTTCGACAGAGTTTCACATTCCGGTCTTATATTCAAACTAAACAAAAACGGCTTTCCCTATATAGTTGCAAAACAGATTTCCTCTTATCTAAAAACGCGAAAGCATTTCGTTTATGCATACAGTCAGTACTCTGGACCCTATTGATCTGATATTTTACAAGGAAGTGCCTTTGGTTCTATTTTTTCCCCAATTTTGATCATTGACTCAAATAAGGAACGTGAGAATTAATTTATTTGCAGATGGCTGTTTGTTATTAAGGGTTACTAATAACTCATTGTGAATGAAAGTCTAGGTGCAACCTCAAACTGGTGTGATCTCGGGAAATGAAACTTAATCAAGAAAAATTCTTGATCATGCGTATCACTAACAAAATGTTTCCGCATTTTTTTAAACTGACACTTTAGTAACAACTTATCTTGGACCCCACACATTGAATGTGCTTGTGCATCTGCACGTCGCAAACTGGTGACGCACAAACTTGAACATGTCCCCCCCCTTCTGGCTTATAATACACTGATACGGTTTTGGTTAGATTATTCTTGTACCATGTGGGATCCCTTCATGAAGCAAGATGCTAACAAGCTAGAACAAGTAACATGGCTCAGTTTGTTTTATACACTAGGTTTTCTGCGACAACTTTCAATTCCAAAAACTATGGTGGCTCAGAAAAAAAGAGGCTGTTTTCAGGAACTAACTGCCAGCCACGGCAGGTGTCACGGATCACAAAAAACATACTAATTAGCAAAATAATTACCTCATATTCACTGATTAACTTTTTAATTAATGAAAAAAAAACATATGGATTCAATAAGAAACTTACGAAGCGTCTTTGGAAACCCCTAAATAAAGCACGCAAGAAGTGTGGAGTCGTGTTAAAGTTACCACTTGTGGAGCAGGTGCAAGGTCGGCGATGTGAAAAAGCAGATGTTCTTATTGTACACGTTTCCGCATGGCCAGCCTCTCGTTGCCAAACAAGTGGTAACTTTACCGCACCTCTGTGTCTCCCAAGTGCTTCAAGTTGTCCCAATATTTACTGATTGAGGGTTCTATGATGACGCTCGGAAAATTTCTAAATTGAACCGCATGCTAATTTTTACTCATTGAAAAGGTTTTACAATATTTAGGTTATTATTTTGTTAATAAGTATGTCTTTGAAATCCCTAAAGTCTGCCATCGTTAAAAATTTGTTTCCGAAAAAATATTTTTTTCTCAGGCATCTTTTTTGGGAGATGTGAGAAGGTCTTTCTGAAATTATGGTGTTCCAAAAATTTCTAAATGCATTTGTCTCATTAAGGGGCTATTCTGCAAAAACTCGGAGAGTAACGCAAATGAAGTTGCCACCCATTACAAATTGTAACTGATTCAAGTAGCTGTTTTCTGGTAAAATGGATGCCAAATTATGATTTCCAGCCGTACAGAGAAAACACAACACCAGACATCCAGAAGTCCAAACTTCTACTGCATTCACCTTGGTATGAAGGAAAGCCAGGCTTTTGTTGACGTTCTCAATCTTGGCGACTCGCAGATTACCATAAATGGGCTTCCCCAGCTTCTCGCCCGAAATGATCTCGAGCAGCTTGAGCAACTTGCGGCCGTCTCCCAGGTCCGTGAAGAGGTCGTCCACCTCCATCCGTGCCTGCAACCGGGGTCAGGATCATATGCGGCTTGAGCAGACTTCCCCCTTGACATCAGGGACACTCGAGAGTACAAACGAACGCGAGAGAGTTACACAAATAATGAAAACAAGTAAGACAAGACCAAAGAGCGGTTCATATTATGCTCATTATAAGCTTCAACAATTAGTACCTGTAATAGCCAGCTGTATAGGCTAGCATCAGACTTAACAGAAATCTTTCACGTACCAAGGAGAGCGAATAATTTGAGCAGAGTCTGAGCTTATGTGTGTCATAATGATGTCCTTGCTTCAATTGGGATTAGAACTCTGACACATATTTTTCATAGCTATTCTACGAGACACTTTGTTGGGGTTTTCTTTCGTCTATTTCTATAAATGATGAAATCAAAAGATCAATGGAAGCATTATGGGTCGATATTAGATGCAACGCAACGTTTAAAAAGAATATCAGTATTTACAGACATATTTTGTTTTATAATTTGTCATAAAAGACCTTTGCCACATCTAATGAAAAAGCGCACCAAGTAGTTTTCTACTTTGCCTGCTTAGGCCATTACCGCAATATACATACTGCTAAAGTTCCAAAAAGGAGCTGTTCCTGCACACGTAACAAGCTCTACTCAAATCAAAGACTGACTGTCGAGGGCAGTACAAGGAGGATAAGAAGGTCAAGGCAGCATTCAAACAGTGCTGGGCACAGTCGAATGGGGCGCAAATTCCCCCAGCCGCATGGAACGAGTGGTCCGAATCCATTCATCACATCTGCCTCCAAAGTTCTGTCAAAACTTTTGAGCATGTACATCGAGCTTGTCCAAAAACAAAAAAAGAGTAAAACATTTCTTTAGTATATCTCCAAAGGTGTGGTAAGCGTCCTATTCCACCCGTATCATCAAAATTGGTCTTTAAGCGGCAGCAAATTACGTCACAAAAGCTGTCAAAAGTTGTGATCCTGGCGGTAGGTCGTAGAAATGCTGTCGAAAAGCAGGAGCGAACGTGAGTGTTGCTGTCGTCCCCACGTCTCAACTTCTGGCTGCCAAAGCTTTTGTCGAATGCCAAGCTACAATGCGACCCACCGGAGAACGAGCGCCTGCCGAGAGCGTGATACTTCTATAACCTCATCGGGCTGAAATCGAGAGACTACTTTTTTGGACGTGGTAAACACATCAGTCGGACACGCACTCCACGGACCGTCTCTTTAGTACGCCTTTAACTAGAGTCCCAATCAGCGACGCTAAAGCGAATGCTTTTCCCTCGTGTGCATTTAGTGTGCCAAGGTTCCAAATACAGTTTACCTGTCACCACAAACAACACGTAACAGGTTCACCCTAGGTGGAAGTCGAAGCCCTTTTCGAATTCAATATCATCTCTGCTCGTTCAAGGCTACGCAACAGATGTGCGAAACTCGTTTTACATAGAGCCTGGCGTACCTTTGAAAAACGTACTGTCATGGTCGTTGCCGGACAGAGTTTGAAGAGAAAAAAGAGGATGAGGAGCTCGTGAGAGGGGCGGCACGAAGGGCTCGGTACAGTCGAAGTCGAATCGCAAACCACATGGGACGAGCACCATCGACCTCCGTCGGGGTTCCCAGGCTCCGAGAGGCGAAACATCGCCCGAGACTCGAGGAGACAGCAAAGGTCTCCGGCGGAGTGCCCAGACCTTGAGAGATATGATTGCGCTGCTTCCAAGCGTTCGAGGCGCCGACCCGTATGAGGTCGACTCAGCTGCGCGGAAAGCAACTGGCGACAACAATCAGAACCCTCAAGCCCCGGACTCCGTCCGACTCGCTGACCACTCGGCTACCCAAGTGACTGGCTGCTCGACTCGAACGACTGACCGACTGCCCTCCGACTCTCTGACCATCCGACCACCTCGCTGACTGCCCGACTGCCTGCTCCCTCAACCAATGAACGACGTGCGCGTTAAGCAAAACTTTTGTGCTCAAATAACTGTAACGTAATTAGCATTGTACATATTCTTCTCATTCAATCTCATTTTGTTGCCCAGTGAAAGCTTATATAACGCATCCAAATTGTCTTCGTGTGATTACTTAACACCTCTCAATCACAACCTACATGACAGTTTGGCGTCCGCGACAGGACGGAGACACTTTGGATCGTTAAGAGGTATTTATTAAGCAATGGATTTAAAAGATATTGTAGAAGTTGGCAAGGCATTGGGCCTCCAGGCCGATGAACTAAAAGTGTGGGTAGAAGAGAAATATGCACATGAACAGGAGTAAAAGAGCCGCTGAGAGCCTCGCGACTAGAGATAAGGCAGAGAGGGAAGAGAGGGTGTTGCAGTTGCGTATAAGGCTAGCTGAAACGGCGGCTGCGGCAACCACTACCGAGGCCTTGAAGGGACATGGCAACGGGAGAATGAACTCCAATCATCTCTGTCCCCGGAAGCTCATTCCTCCTTTTGACGAAAGGAGGGATTATCTCGACGCATATTTGAAGCGTTTCGAATGCATCGCTGGGGGATAGGAGTGGCCAGAAGCAAAGTGGGTGACAGCTCTGATCATGTGTGTTACAGGAGAGACGCTGAAGCTGTATGGTAGACTATCCCCACAGGATTCCTTGAGTTATGAAGCAACCAAGAAAGCTCTTCTTGATAGGTTTCGATTCACAACAGAGGGATATAGGGAGAAGTTCAGGAGTTCGAAACCCGAAGAAGGGGAAACGGCTAGTCAGTACGCCGCCCGACTGCAGGGTTACTTTGACAGGTGGATGGAGGTAGGAGAGACGCCTTCAACGTATGAAGCGCTGCGAGATAAGATCTTGACAGAACAATTTATGTCACAATGCCACGCGAGGCTTACTGTTTTTTTAAAAGAGAGAGATAGTAAGACCCTTAAATAAATGGTTGAGGCCGCCGATAGATTTCTGGAGGCACAACAACAGAAGAATCTATCCTCCTTTAGAGATGATCCGAAAGTCGCGTCGTCCAACAGAGGAAGCTCAGACCAGTCAACGTTTCCTAAGCCGAGGTGTTTCTTATGTGGAAAGCTAGGCCACAAAGCACCTCAGTGCCGATGCGGGTACACACAAAAGATTCTTTCTTGCCCGCTCTGCAGAAGGGAAGGATATGACACGAAAGATTGTCCCAAGAAACGTCAAGATAGGCCACAAGTATCGTGTTTTGTTGATCCGGTATCGGATAAGAGCACAGTGACCTCATCAGTGCACACCACAGAGCAACTAAACCCTCCGCCTATCCAAGATAGCGAGACTGGGCTAATTAGTGCAGTCCATGAACAGACAAGACTGATCGAAGCTAACAACATGCCTGTCGTACGTGGTTTGCTAAACCAACGACCGGTCAGTGTGCTGCCCGATACAGGCAGTAACACAGTAATCGTTCGAAGTAGCCTAGTGTAAGATGCCAATCTCACGGGTACAACGGGCGTTGTGATTCTCGTAAATGGAGCGCCATTGCAATTGCCAGAGGCGAGAGTAAAACTCTGCTCCCCGTATTTTACTGGAGATTTACTCGTGAAGTGCATGGCCGCACCGCTCGACGACGTCATTGTAGGAAATGTTGAGGGAGCCCGAAGAGCCGATGAACCTGATCTTAATTGGAATGAACAAAAGATGCAACCAATCTCAGACGGAGAGAAGACTGATACCCGAAAGGACTCGATCGGTTTGAGCAATGTATAAGCCGCACATAGATTGATCCCATCGCATGAGACGAACGCTTCTAGCGAAGTAAAAAGGGAAGAAGTGACCTCTGAGGTACTAAAAGAGAGGCAGAAATCTGATGACACGTTGCAGGTCTGTAGAAACAAAATAGGTCAAGTGTACAACACGAAGGATGGATCGAGGTACAACTTTTACATTTCAAAAGGAGTATTCTGCCGACAATTCGAACAACAGGGTGGAAAGTCGTTCAAGCAGGTGGTCCTTCCAACCCCACTGAGACGTTACGTTCTAGAGGTGGCGCATGATGGTGTGATGGCGGGCCACCAGGGGATCAAACGAACCATTGACAGAGTATTAGAGTCTTTCTATTGGCCAGGGGTCCAAGCCGACATTAAGAAGTATGTCAGATCATGCGATACGTGTCAGAGGGCCACCCCGAAGGGGAAACTAAAAAGGGTACCACTTGGGCAAATGCCAGTGATTGATACTCAGTTTCAGAGGGTGGCCATGGACCTAATAGGTCCACTCCCAGTTACCTCCGATAGCGGAAATCGGTACATCCTTACGATGGTGGATTTTGCAACGAGGTATCCCGATGCCGTTGCGTTACTATCTAGCGATTCGCGTGCCGTCGCGGAGGGATTACTAGAGATTTTTTCCCGAGTGGGTTTTCCCCGGCAGATCTTAACGTACCAAGGCACAAGCTTCACATCTGGATTGATGCAAGAATTGACAGAACTCCTATCAATTCAGAAATTACAAACCACACCCTATCACCCGATCTGTAATGGATTAGTGGAGAGGTACAATGGCACTTTGAGACAGATGTTGACCAAGATGAGCCAGGAGAAGCCGCGCTCTTGGGATCGGTACCTAGCACCTTTGCTATTTGCGTACTGCGAGGTGCCCCAAGCTAGTCTAGGCTTTTCCCCGTTTGAGCTCATTCACGGCCGCCATATTCGAGGACCGCTGACGATCCTAAAGGAGGTGTTAACTCGAGGTGAACTAGGAACCATCCTCAAGACGACGTATGGATTTGTTCTTGACCCGCGCAGCAGTCTCGAGAAAACTATGGAACTCGCTCACAAAAACTTAGCAACAGCAAAAAGATATCAAAAGAAGATGTATGACAAGAAAAGTGGGAAGAGAGACTTGAAAGTAGGCGACCGTGCCCTGCTGTTAATACCTTCGAAGAAGAACAAGCTGCAATTGCAATGGAAGGGCCCCTACAGAGTGGTGACGAAAAGGAACGAGGCCGATTATGAGGTTGATCTAGGACACGCCACCAAGCTCTTTCATATCAACATGCTCAAGCGGTATGAAGAACGTGAGGCAGCGGGCGCGGCAGAGCAAGTGTCGTCAGTGATAGCCATTGAGGACACAAGTGATCAACCACTTCCATGCCTTGACCTGAGAAGTGCAGGGGGAATAAAGGAAGTGGCACTAGCTGACGAGCTCAGTCGAAAACAGCCGGAAGACATCACGGACGTCCTGGAGAAACACGCTGCAATATTCTCGAATGTACCGGGGCGTACAAATCTGCTGGAATGTAAGCTGCAGCTGACCACAGATGAACCCATTCGTGCGCCTCAATACCCGATTCCGTTTTCCATGGAGCGCCTGATTGAAAAAGAGGTAGACGAAATGCTTAAACTAAAGGTAATCGAGAAGTCTACTTCTGCGTACTGTTCGCCCTTGGTTCTCGTAAAAAAGCCAGACAAGACCTACCGGGTTTGCATTGACTTCCGCCGGCTCAACGACATTCTAATCTCCGATGCCGAACCCATTCCCCGAGTAGATGCCGTATTTGCCGAGGTAGGCAATCGAGTTTATTTTTCTAAGTTTCCAAGGGGTATTGGCAAATCTCCCTTTCGAATGACTCAAAGGAGAAGACTGCGTTTTCCACGTCGTCGGGATTGTATCAATTTAGGTACATGCCGTTTCGTATTGAAACTACATCCGCAGTCTATACGCGACTTATGCGAGAGGTGCTCTCAGGAATCGACGGGGTCCGACATTACATTGATGATGTCTTCATTGCGACCGATACCTGGGAAGAGCATGTCTCTGTACTCGAGCGAGTCCTTCAAAGGATTGAGGACGCGGGGTTAACCGTAAAGCCCAGCAAATGTGAGGTTGGAATGATGCACGTCACTTTTCTTGGACATCGACTAGGGAACGGTGAGCTCGCCCCTGTTCCGGATACTTTTTTGGACAAGGTGGTGGGATCTCAGCGACCAACAACGAAACAACAAGTGAGGTCATTTTTGGGACTCACCGGTTATTACCGGCAATTCATAGCGAATTATGCAGAAAAAAGTTTGCCTTTGGTCGAACTGACAAAAAATCAGAAGCCCAACAGTGTCTGTTGGACCACCAGGCAAGAAAAGGCATTCCACGAGTTGAAGAAGGCACTATCAGAGGGACCGATCCTGAAAGCACCGGATCCCACCAGGGGGCTATGTTGCGCTTTTGGACTCCCAGGAGACTAGGAAGAGGGAAGTGACGTAGATGTGAATGAACGTATCTCGCATCGCGAAACTCACCGTCATCAGCGACTCCACCAATCAACATCCAAAGAGCGTCGTTGACGTCACTTCCCTCTTCCTAGTCTCCTGGGAGTCCAAAAGCGCAACGTAGCCCCCAGGAAGTTTGTACTTCGAACGGACGTTTCAGATAGTTGTCTCGGAGCTATGTTAATGCAGCAGCACGAGTCGTTTCTGCATCCCGTCGCGTGCGCTAGCAGAAAATTTCTACCCAGGGAGAACAGCTATGCCACCGTTGAAAAGGAAGCTCTAGCTTTGGTCTGGGCCATTCAAAAGTTCCATCTTTATCTGTATGGCAAGAAATTTGTAGTTCAAAGCGACCACCAGCCTTTGCAGTATATGAACAAAATGAAAGCTTCAAATAGCAAACTGCTGAGGTTGAGTTTGCTTTTGCAGGAGTACGAGTTTTCAGTTGAACATATTAAGGGAGTTCACAACGTGGATGGTGACTACCTGAGCCGTGTGTAATATTCATCGAATATTAGTGGATAATGGCATTACCTAGGACGCTAAGTTAAGTTAGAATGAGGTGTCTGGTTTCTGTATCAGTGATACAGAAGGGAAGTAACTGGCGAGTCGTATCCGTATTTCATTTCTCATGTTTTTGTAATTTTGTGGAGTTGGTACGGCCTTATCTATTCGGTCTCGTTGATGACTTCAGTTGAAAGGTTAGTGTCGTAAAATATTTCAAAGTTAAATATAGCGTTTAAGGTGACCTTGTACACAACCTGATTTGAGGAAATTTTGATTTGATTTGTTTGCGCGCATTATGGATTTTGAATTGAGTGTGCGCACCGGACTCAGTTGTGTCTAGTTGTTTGTCAACGAACTGAAACATTTGTGCTGAACTGCTGGACTCTGTGCATTTTTGTGTCCGCAACCGACGCATGTGGTTTAGTTGTTTTTTTTTTCCAAAAAGAAAAAAAAACTTGAAGAGGGGGCCTGTGTCTTGGTCGTTGCCGGACAGAGATAGAAGAGGAGAAAGAGGATGAGGAGCTCGTGAGAGGGGGCGCCACGCAGGGCTCGGGACAGTCAAAGTCGAATCGCAAACCACCTGGGACGAGTACCATCGACCTCCGTCGGGGTTCCCAGGCTCCGAGAGGCGAAACATCGGCCGAGACTCGAAGACACAGCAAAGGTCTCCGGCGGAGTGCCCAGACCTCGAGAGATATGATTGCGCTGCTTCCAAGCGCTCGAGGCGCCGACCCGTACGAGGTCGACTCAGCTGCGCAGAAAGCAACCGGCGACAACAATCGGAACCCTCAAGCCCCGGACTCCGTCCGACTCGCTGACCACTCGGCTACCCAAGTGACTGGCTGCTCGACTCGAACGACTGACCGACTGCCCTCCGACTCTCTGACCATCCGACCACCTCGCTGACTGCCCGACTGCCTGCTCCCTCATCCAATCAACGACGTGCGCGTTATGCAAAACTTTTGTGCTCAAATAACTCTAACGTAATTAGCATTGTACATATTCTTCTCATTCAATCTCATTTTGTTGCCCAGTGAAAGTTTATATAACGCATCCAAACTGTCTCCGTGTGTTTACTTAACACCTCTCAGTCACAACCTACATGACAGTACCAAGGCTGCACAAAATACACGAAGGACAGTCCTATATGTTTGCATGGTTTGGGGATTTCCCTGATCCGAATTATGGACCTTGCCAGCATACGAACGAATAAGTGAAACAGTATTATAAAAGATGTGCGCGATTTTAGGGAATACTTTTGACTCGTGGTAAAAGAGTCTCGAACAATATTAATGATTATGCTCCCCCTTTCACCCCTTTAGGATTGCACATTTTTGCGCCCGTTGTTGTTACGGCTCAATTCCATACGATAATTCTTAGTGTGCAACACCAGCATTTTCTTCAAAGCCCCTTCACACCTCATTTCTTCATAAGGGTGAATAAAAGGTCCATTAATTCGATAAGCTCCTAGGCACTCTACGCATTGCCTGTAAACGCTTAGTGTGTAGGCAGTACTTTTGGGAAGTTTAATAAGTGCTGTACAATGTTCAAACTTCAACATACCCTAATTAACCATTATTTGAAGTGGAGAAAATTGAATTTTTTTGTTTCATTTCTGGCATGCGCTAACGTGACACAACGCAATTTTATATAATATGAACAGTGAATGCCGCCCTTATTTTTACGTTGCATGTCTGTCTGATTGCTCATCTTCAAGGGCGATTCTAGGCTGTGAACTTCGGTTTTCTAGAGCCATGCTTGAGCTCAATTGTAGTTTTTGTTCTGAACAAGTGTCCACCAATGGCTGCATTAAGTTCCCCTTCCAATGATGTTGATACAAGAACAGCCTCCCCAATATAAAAAGGAGACGACAATTTCACTATCCCAGAAAATTGGGAATGAGCTGGCAATATGATGCAAGGTGAGTTGGTTTTTTTATGGCAGAGACATTCCAAATAAAAAATGAGACAGGGAATGACATTCCTCGGATAGACCTGTTCGCTTGCCAGTGCCCCGACAACTGGGGCCTAACCTCCTTGTGCTTGCACTACTTTATCAGAAAGTCTCAAGCGCTTGGAATCGCGGAAGTTTCGTCAAGCGGTCGAGGCTTTTTTCGACCCTTGCAGCCGAGGAGATGAAAAGTGGGGGGCACCAGATATGCTTCTTTTTGCTCTCTCCGTGCAAGTCAGGCAGACCAAAGGACAATCACAAGAGGCTGACATACCAAGAGACCGTACCTTCGACACCGGCGACAGACACCAGCGACAACAACACTCGCTTCGTCACAATCGGTAGATCAGATTCACCTGGACTGCTAGAAATAGCAGAACTATGCTACTACAAAAGCCTCACTTTTTACATGATTTAAAAACAGTCCAAACGTTCTGGCACAACTGTGCTAATCGGCACAAAACATTATTGAATAGCACGAGCCTTAGAGGTCTGAAAATGTTAAATCATATCTCATCCCCAAAGAAGAAAAAATTGAGTTTAAATAAGTTACCATGAAAAAGTGTCTTTCCTCGCTCAATTTTAGTATCGTAGACAAGTGGCGAAAAAATAGACAGGGGCAAGAAGCTGACGTAAACACTGGCACACTTGCAACTAACATGTATTGAAAAAACAATATCTTATAACTCTTTTCTAATAAATGTTAGTTGCGAGTGTGTCAGTGTTTACGTCAACTACTTGTCCCTGTCTATTTTTTCGGCGATTCTCTATGATCATAAACAAACTGTCCCAAATTCCCACATTAATGTAAAATTAATATGCATGTCTCATTTTCTTTTGCATATTGTTTTTGTATGTAACGGCTGCAACAACCTTCAATAAGACAAATGTCAAACATTCTTTCAGCTGTAATGTTTGAGCTAGTAACATAGAATAGAGGGCCCCTAACAGGCAAGAAATGTGTCTTCACGTGCAAATGACGGCACAAAAGCACAGACGAGTATTTCATATTAAATTTCAAAAATCTGAATAGGAATTTTCTAAAAACTGCTTGGTTCAAGTGCTCTGGACTTCAGAGAGAAAGTCTTTACAGATTATAAAAAGTGTGACAAAAGAAATTTAAGAAGAAAAGTTGAAAGTTGTTTATTTCATAGCAAAGCCTCAGACTGAATATACAGAAAAAAGAACAGACAGAGATCAGTCAGAAAGTAACGTAAGGGCATCGTAAACTCGCAATGTGAATGAAACTGCATGCTCAAACCTTCCTCAAAGTACCCGAAGAAAGTAGTGTGACTGCAGCACAATTCTAGGAAGGACAATGTAGCAAACTATGCTTTGGAAGAAGAGCCAATGGGATCAGGTTGTGTTGAAAATAAAAATAACATTTTGAGACTTACGATGGCAACTTGTGAAGAGGCTAGTGAGAGTGGATAGCTACAAACATGTTGAGGCAATATTTATAAAATTAACATATACCGTAAAATATGAGCACCATCCCATTCCTCAGTTATCATCCCCTCTTCATTTTTGTAACATTCGGAAAATACATTTATTTATTTATTTATTTATCCTCTAAAGGCCCACAGGGGGCATTACATAGAGGGGGGGGGGGACATGGAATATCATCATAGTCGTACAATGTTGCAATTGTATGAAAATATAAAAGGAAACATAATCACGCTAACAGAACTCAATAATGCGTAACATGGTGCAATGTCACGCACACCGGCATCTAATAATTTCCAAGTGATTAAGAAGTAATAAAGGGGAAAGAGTACAAGTGTTACCAAAAAAGAGGGTACATAGAAAACCTTATAGAAAAGACTTGCTCAGCGATGGCGAGATTAACAAGTGGAAATATAAAGATACCAAACGTACACGTGCAACTTAGGAAAGAAATTAAAATAGCTGTCATGATAAAGAGCCATGTAACAACGAGACCAACGTGTCATGGCTTGTTATCTGCGCAATTTCGCTTGCCAACCCATTCCAGTCGTCTATTGCCTGCAGAAGCGGGGAAAATTTATACAAGTTAGTTTTTACGAAGGAAATATGAACAATGAGGGGGTGATCATGACGAGGAAAGATACGGGGGGGATGACGTTATTTTCGCGAAACTCAGTTGATAAGTTAAAGAGCTTATGGAAATACGATAGCCTAGCAAGATATCTTCTGTGCTGAAGTGTTTGTAAGCCAGTTGAGGCTTTAAGTTGTGTGACGCTTATCGTTGAGTATTGTTTGAGTATGAATCGAGTTGCCCTCTTTTGAAGAGATCTAGCCTGTCATTTAAATAATTTTGATGCGGGTTCCAAATTATAAGTGCATACTCCATCTTTGGCCTAATCAGAGCAGTGTATGCTTGTAGTTTTGTTTCTTTTGTCGCCATGTACAAATGTCTTCTCATAAATCCTAAAGATTGATTTGCTCTTTTAAGAATATATTCTATATGATTATTCCATGAAGATTAGGACTTAGATGAACACCCAGATATTTAAATGACATTAGTTTATCTAATTTTGAATCTTTGAAGGTGTAGTCATGATGTACGATGGAAGAACGGTTAGTAAATGTCATCGTTTTCGTTTTTTGCTATATTTATTTGCATTTGCCATGTTTCACACCATAGCATTATGCTATTTAAGTCTTTTGAAGGACAATGCAATCTGATTGATTTGAAATATTACGGTATACCACACCGTCGTCAGCAAACAAGTCGAATGTTTTATGAAACATTGTTAGGGAGGTCATTTATATAAACTAAAAACACAAGTGACCCAAGAACAGATCCCTGTGGCACTCCAGATTTAACACTTACCGGGGCTGACCTTATGCAATTTTCTATTACGGTTTCCTTTCGGTTGCTGAGGTATTCTCGAACCCACGTAATTACCTTTGCGTTAATTTTAATATATTGCAATTTTCTAATTAGACGACTGTGTGGTAGCATCAAGGCTTTTCGAAATCTATGGAAACTGCGTCGGTTTGCGAGGATGCATGGATGTTGTTGTGCAGATCAGTTATAAGTTCAAATAGCTGAGTTTCGCATGAGGGACAACATTGAAATCCATGCTGGTTAAGAAAAAGTATATTGTTAGTGGCGAGGTGCCTCATCACTGATGCATAGATTATATGTTCTAGAAGTTTATATGAAACAGATGTTAAAAATGTGGGTCTATAGTTTGTTGTACAGTTTTGGTTTCCGGATTTGAAAATTGGGACTGCATTTCCTAATTTCCAGTAGGTCGGCACACAACCGGTGTCAAGTGACTGCATGAAGGACATACTGGGTGTTTAATTATAAGCTTTACTGATTTGTTTGTTAGCGATGATCATGCTATACATTGTGACTTGTCTCTGGCTTTTAATAAGCGGGACTTATTAGGGAAAGAAATATTTGACTACAAGAGAGTTGATTCGGAAACTTTAGATTCTATGCTACGCGAATTTTCCAGTACATTTCTTAGTGAATTTGATGAACGGTCTGTGGATGAAAATTGGGTCCTTTTTCGGGAAACACTGTTGGAGGTTCGATCCATATGTGTTCCGACTTTAAAAATCGCTCCAAGCTTGCACAAGCCCTGGTTTACAACAACTAATAAAATATCTATTCAAAAAGAAACGTCTGTACAGACGTGCACTTCACTTAGACTCGGAACATGCCTGGAGCGGTTATCATACTTACCCAATCATATGTAAAAAGAAATAAAAACCCCAAACAAATATTTTATGACGTGAATGTCTCGAACATGCTTCAAACCGATGCAACAAAATGTTGGAAAGCAATTAATCCTAAACCTTCACCACTATCGCCAAGCGTTTTTTTGTGATGGCGGGTCTTTCTTGGGCCCACGCCAATTGGCCCCTTGGTTTAACACCTTTTTTAGCAGTGTTTTCACCGAAGAGGATGACTTCCCTCAGCCAGTCGCTTTGCCATCTCATGCTGAATGTATTATGCAGGACATTGTTATCACTAGTCATGGGGTCGAGTGTGCCATTGATCGTTTGAACGCTAACACCAGCCCGGGCCCTGATGGAATATCAACCAAACTCTTGAAATTAGCCAAACACGTATCTGGGGTTCTGCTGCGTAGGCTGTTTCAACAAGTGTGGAGTGAGCACGGGATCACCCTGACGATGCGGACCACTCATTTCGTCTTTCTGCTCATTCAGGTTACGGCTCGCCTCCATTTTTCGGCCCCAACGTTCCTGCCCGACCGTGACAACGCTGTTCTGGTGAACGAGTACGGCTACCATCGTGATGAAGCCCACCCACGGCATGAATGTGCGGCCCATCTTCTGGAAAATCATGCTCCGAGCTGGGTCATCGAGATGGCCTGGACCACGTCAGCATCTACGTCATCATCAAAAACAGCGGCGCCACCTGGAGACAACTATATATACGGCTGGAATCACTTGGCAGCCTTGAGTGAGCACGGGATCACCCTGACCATGCGGACCACTCATTTCGTCTTTCTGCTCATTCAGGTGGGTACAGTACCCTCGTTAAACGCTAAAAGAACAAGCAACGTGTGTTTACTGGTGTTCCCGTGCTCACAAGTGTTTTGCAAAACTGTTTGTGACTGTGTTGATATTGTAGGCCTCCTTTTAAAGGTGTCCGGCGACGTTGAGGCCAACCCCGGTCCGATGAGTGATAAACAACTGGAACAGTTCAATGACATGCACAAAATGCTGGTAGAGGTTAGCGCGCGCTCGCTTAAAATAGATCAGGCTCAGTCTGGTATACTGGCATCTTTAAACGAAGTTAAAAAATCTCAGGAGTCTATTCAAACTGCCATAACAGGTATTAACGCTAGACTGTCCAAGGTTGAAAATAAAACTATTGCTGTGACTGAGGAAGTTGGCGTGACAAGACGTCTAGTCGAAGTAGTACAACAAGAAAACTGGGCCCTGCGAGCACGTCTGGACGAGGCGGAAGACCGCTCTCGTCGTGATAACGTGGTTTTTTACGGGATAACTGACAACTTATCTGAAACTTGGGCACAAACGGAAGAGGCAATTTTGAACTTATTGAGGCAGACGCCGAATATTCAAGTGGCTGATGGAGCCATTATTCGTGCCCACAGGATCGGTACTTTTTGTCGCGATAAATGTCGCCCAGTTATCGTTAAAATTGCATCGTATAAACTAAGAGACCAAATTCTACAGTCCAGGTTATCGTTTAGATCTAGTCGCATTTCCGTGAGTGAGGACTTCTCAGTTGGAACACGTCAAGCACGGAAAAAGTTAATTGAATTTGCGAAAGCCAAAAATGCCACTTTTAAGCTTCGACACAATAGAATGTACATTGGTAATAAATGTCTTGTTTACGATTCTGTTAATGATATTGTGCTCGAAAACAGTCCCTCCGTCTCAGCTGTTGTTTCCGGGACACAAAGTTTGCCTTCTGCTGAGGACGCAACTCGAACGTTGAATTCGGATTAGCAGGCAGCGAGGGGAAGAGTATGTCATCAACCTGTCTCAAATGTGTCGGTACTTTTTACTAATATTAGAAGCATTATTAAAAAACGAGACGACTTGTGTTCAGTTATTGACTCGACAGACGCGGATATTATTGTCTTAACTGAAACTTGGCTATCTGGGAAAGTGCGTGACTGTGAACTTTTTGATCGGTCTAATGAATATAATATTTACAGAAATGACAGGCAAGATAGGTGCGGTGGGGGTGTTTTAATTGCAGTGGGTACTCAATTTGAATCTTTTTGCATTAACGCGACAAGTGGTTTAGAAATACTTTGGGTCTGTATAGGTTCTCACCACAACAGGTGGATTATGGGAGTATGCTATAGACCACCGTCATGCTCATCCCTTTTTGTTAAAGCTTTGCATGACTCTCTAAACAGCTTAGTTATGCGTTTTCCCAGTTCACCGATCTTTCTGTTGGGCGACTTCAATTTTCCTTCTATCGTGTGGACAGAGTGTAATCTATCCACTATTGCATCATCATCGGAGTGCAATGACTTTGTGAACCTTTGTTTAGATTTTAATCTCACTCAGTTGGTTACTGAACCAACCAGAGTAACCCCGTTATCCTCAAACATATTGGACCTCGTTCTGTCGAATCACCCTGACCTAGTTTCCCCCATATCATATCTTCCAGGGCTTAGTGATCATTGTATATTACATTTTTATGTTAAAGCTGCAGTGCCGAAATCATCAAGTCACGTAAAACAAATTCGAGATTATGCAAAAGCTGACTTCGTCAAAATTAACAATGATCTAGCAACTTTTATTGATACATTTCTAGAAGGATTCTCAGACCGTTCAGTGGAAGCGAATTGGCAAATGTTTAAGAATAAGGTAGAATCCCTTACTAACCTGCATATTCCCCTTAGGACTGTACTCGAAGATCCCCAGTCTCCGTGGTTTAACAGAGCCCTCAAACGTCTCTCAAATAAAAAGAAGCGCTTATTTCGAGCAGCAAAATTTACCACATGTGAACGGCGGTGGTCCAAATACCGCACTGCAGCTGAGACATATAAAGAGGAAGTTAATAAGGCCAAGTTGGAGTTTTTTACGCGCACCCTACCCGATATGTTAATAAAAAAACCTAAAAAGTTCTGGAACATCATGAATAAAAAAACTGATTTTTCTGTTAGTCTAAAAAACGAAAGTGGGGATGTTATGCCAATTGAAGAGTGTGCGAATGTATTGAACCGAGTTTTTGTTGAATCCTTTTCTAGTGACAGCAGCACGGAATGTCCTCTCTTAGACATTTCAGACTACTTGCCGATGGACCCCATCTTGCTTGATTGTGCTGGTGTCGATCATGTCATTGAAACATTAAGATTGTCGTCTTCAGCGGGAGTGGACGGTGTTAATTCGAAGTTTTTGAAAAATACTAAGCATTACTCTTCTATCATTTTAACTAAACTTTTTGATCAGTCCATTAGAGATCATGTCCTCCCTTTAGATTGGAAGGTGGGGAAGGTGGTTCCCATTCACAAGACTGGTGACAAACATTCCCCTTTAAATTATCGCCCAATCTCTATAACCAGTGTTCCTTGCAAACTCCTTGAGCATATAATATTTTCCAACCTCGTCAATTTCTTAGAATTTAACAACTTCTTCTGTCCATCCCAACATGGATTTCGAAAAACATTTTCATGCGAGACACAGCTTGTATCATTCACACATGACCTTCACTGCATCCTGGACCGAGGATCCCAGGCAGACTGCATTTTCCTAGATTTCTCCAAAGCGTTCGATAAAGTATCTCATAAACTACTTCTTCTGAAACTGTCCAAACTTAACATAGATGCTAACGTTCTTGCATGGATTCAATCTTTTCTATCATTGCGGTCACAATTTGTTACAGTAAATAATAGTAATTCTTCCTATTCGTCTGTGGCCTCTGGGGTTCCCCAAGGATCTGTTTTAGGACCTTTACTTTTTTAATATATATTAACGACCTCCCTCTTAATGTTTCCTCGTCTATTTGTTTATTTGCTGACGACTGTGTGATTTACCGTGAGATACTTAATGATCAGGATAACATCATGCTTCAGTCTGACATTAACGCTATCTACCAGTGGTGTGACGTATGGTCTATGACGCTTAATACTAACAAATGTAAGTCCATGCGTGTATCTCGGCAGTCACATGAAACTCGGAACTACTTTCTTAATCAGGCTCAGCTTGACACGGTATCTTCTTACAAATATTTAGGTGTACATATAACTTATAATCTCTCATGGAAAACACATGTACAGTATATCACATCTAATGCTAACCGTATGTTAGGCTACCTCAGACGTAACTTTTCATTAGCACCTGTTTCCCTCAAGCTAATTCTTTATAAAACTCTAGTTCGACCGAAGTTAGAATATGCAGCCTCTGTCTGGGATCCCGGACAAGCCACTCTCATCACTGCGTTGGAAGGCATTCAAAATAGATCCGCTCGTTTTATTCTTTCTAATTATCATTATACATCTAGCGTAACTTCTATGAAATCTACTTTGTCACTCCCGCCCCTCTTCCTGCGACGTAAGCTTTCACGCCTCTCTTTATTTCACAAATTTTATTTTTATAACTCTGTGCTTCGCGACAAATTAATCACTCCTCCCTTTTATATTTCTGCTCGTCATGATCATCAGCACAAAGTTGAGGTACCAGTCGCTATCACATCTACATTCCAATCTTCTTTCCTTCCTCGCACATCCCTCGACTGGAACCACCTTCCCGGACCAATTGCATCCATAACTGACAGTGCACTTTTTAGGTCTGCTCTTACTAATAATTTTTTTTGTTGAGTGTGAATAACCATACATTACAGTGTTTTGATCCCAACTTTGCTCTCCCCTCTGTAATGCCTTCGGGCCCTGAGGGTAAAGCAGATAATAAATAAATCCCTCTCTTCTGGCGAAATACCTGACTTGCCCACGTCATCCCCATTTTCAAGTCTGGTGATAAGAATTATTTCAACAACTACAGGCCTATTTCGCTAACCTGCGTGGCATGCAAACTCATGGAACATATACTTTTATCCCAGATTATGACTCATCTATCCAGTAACAACCTTATCTTTCCGAACCAGCATGGCTTCCAACGCGAGCATTCTTGTGAAACAAAGCTGTTTGAATTAATTCATGCCCTTCATGTTTCTGTTCATTCCTCACGTCCCGTTGATGCTGTGTTTATTGATTTCGCTAAAGCTTTTGACCGGGTCCCCTTCAACAGATTGATATATAAATTGGGTACTATTAATATAAACGAATTAGTTATTGAATGGATAGCGAGCTTTTTATCAAATCGGTTTCAATCTGTCGTGATTAATAAACACGTCTCCTCTCCCACACCCGTAAAGTCTGGCGTCCCACAAGGTTCGGTTCTTGGTCCGGTATTGTTCCTTCTCTATATAAATGACCTTCCCGCTAACATTCAGTCCACCATACGCCTTTTCGCGGATGATTGCGTCATTTATCGCCCCATATCCACTCCTCTAGATGTGTGCGTACTCCAGCGCGACCTTGAAATAATCAGCCAATGGTGCATCACTTGGTTGATGCAAATCAACATTACAAAAACAAAGTCTGTAACTTTCACCACCAAATTAAATGTTGATCGCCACGCGTACGCAATTGGAGAGAACCAGATTGAAAATGTCACATCAATCAAATATCTCGGCGTCCACCTTTCAGCTAACCTATCATGGAACCTTCATACTGAGCATATCATCAGCAAAGCGTCTAAAACTCTAGGATTTCTTAAACGTTCATTGTTCCAGGCTAATAAAGCAACTAAACTTCTTGCGTATACCTCTCTCGTAAGATCGCAGTTGGAGTACGCGTCCATTATTTGGCACCCTCATCAGATGTATCTAACAAATAATATTGAGTCACTTCAAAATAAAGCCGCCAGGTTCATAGCTAAGGATTACTCCCGATACTCAAGTGTGACTAACATAAAACATTCCCTCAACCTTTCGCCACTTCATTGTCGTAGATATATTTCCCGCATGTCCTTCTTCCACAAGCTATACCATGGTTCATCTGCTTTCAGAAATTCATACATCCAGCCTCCTCATCATGTCTCATCCCGCGTAGATCACCCCTTCAAAGTACGCCCCATTTTCGCTCGCACCAACCTATTCAAAAGCTCCCCTCTCCTCCTCGCTGTCTCCGATTGGAACAGCCTACCCAGCGATATTGTGTCGATCACCTCAGCCCAGATGTTTACCAACGCCCTAACCAATGTATAACGATGTATGTAGTTTTTGCTTACCTAATTTTCACTAAGCATTTTTTTTGTTCTATCTGTTATTATATGTTGCGCCAACGTCATCTTTTTGTCACAAAGTGCACTACCTTTGTCTATGATTGCCCTCCCTCTATGTAATGCGCGAAAGGGTTTTAGGGTAAATAAATAAATAAATAAAAAGCCCACAAAGCTGCAGATATGGTATATAAACATCAGGAAGATACACAAAGGGGGGATGGACAACGAGGACTTGGAAGTCTTCGTTGTCCGTCCCCCCTTTTGTGTATCTTCCTGATGTTTATGTGCCGTTACCAACACGCTCGTTTTGTACTTAACCTGCAGATATGCTCTTTGTGCAGGTAAGTTGTACGTAGGGTGTATACTTTCCGGTGTTCATTTATGACAAAACTCGGCGGATGTTTATCGGTGTTTATTTATTTCTAGAATACCGGTGCTTTTTGGTGAATTCTCTCGTGCAGACGCTAAAAACAGTGATTATCTGGGGGAAAATTGCGAATGTAAACGACTACTGAGACGAAAATGAGTTCAAATTTTATTTCCATATTTTACACAATCTCTTTCACACTTGATTATTGTAGTATATGCACGCATACATTCCTAGGCTCGTGTCTGTCACTCCTTCCTGGTGACGCGCAATTTCGAGAATGCCCGCTCAACATTTGGAGACGGGAAGCCCCGAAACATCCAATGCGGCTTGGGACAGTACTGGCCAGCTGTGATTGGCCTCTCGGGCCAATGATAGTGATCTTCAAGGTCGATGGCTTAGGAGGACCGCTGACCTTGGACAACAGTGGAACAAAGCTACTGTCCTCCAAGGGCTCTGAACTCGTCAAGCACAAAGTTGGGGCTGACGTTCACGGAGCGCACCGATTGGACTATCACGACAATGACTTCGCGCTTTTGCGCCAGCGTCCAATCGGTGCGCTCCGCGAATTTCGGCTCCAACTTTGCGTCTGACGAGTTTAGGGACCCAAGGGTCCAAGACCACGTAGATCACCAAAGAAAGACAGGCAAAGTGCATGATTCTGGGTAAGATAATGGGTTTGACGGAAGATTGCTAGGAACCAGTGTTTTTTATTTTTGAAAGATTTTTATTACCGTCAGCCGCGGATGTTGATCGGTGTTTTTATACCGGACTTTTTTGTTAAAAAACAGCGCTTGCTCCGAACAAATAAAAAACGGTGTTTTTCGGTTTTAACCGATTTTGTATTTTCGACTCTGGCGGATGTTTATCGGTTTTTTTCGGTTAAAACCGAAAAGTGTACAGCCTAGTTATATGGTTAGGGGGCATAGTATAGGTGGCTAACCGTAACGATGACTCGGCTAATTAAGTAAACTTTAGTTAATTAACTTTTCATATAATAAGAATAGACAAATGGTTCTCATTAGAAACTTGCTGAGCGTCATCAAGAACCACTAAATCAGTAATTTTTAGAAAGACCTTGAACGCGTGACCAGCGCAGTAGTGTGCTCAAGCTGCCACTTTTGCAGCAGCAGCAAGGCTACCGTTACGATAAGGCGCCCGCCAATTTTTCCATCTCTTATCATAGCCCCAGCCTTGTACCTACTGCAGGAGTGGTAACTTTAGCACACTACTACGCTTATCACGCGCTCAAAGTATTTCTAAAGATGACTATTTAGTGGTTATATGAACGACTAGCTCTGCAAGTCTCTAATTGGAACCATATGTCTATTTTTAGTAATTAAAAAGTTAATTAACAATTTTTACTTAATTAGCCGACTGATCGTTATGATTAGCCCCATACACTATGTTCCACTGGCCGTAAAACTCACATGCACAAGCTGCATGAGTGTAGCTTTCACTGCATTTTTTAAAACAAATCTGTAAAGCTGAAAAAAACTGTATATTACATATTGTTGACGTAAGGAGCGTACATCTCCAAGTTTTACACGATTATCCCCAAATTTTTTGTGGGTGCTTGCTCGAAATTTTACGGTAGTTCATTAAAATTTTTGTTCTTTGAGAACACTGTTTTATAACACTGAGAACATTATTCTAAAAGAATGTTATCAATTATTAAACTATGGCATTAGGGTGCTTGACGGTTTTGGAGATCCTGGTAGGCTAAGACCCAAAGAAAAACTTGGACCGGATTTTGAAAAAATCAAAATATGTCTGCAATTGAAGGCTATGCACAGTGGTGTCACTTTATGATGTTGTGAATTGCAAAAAATTGCATTCCTCTTCTGTTCTAGCGTGTAGGGAAGCACAAAAGTCCATAGAACTCTTTTTATATTCTGCTTCAGCATAATTTTGAACGCAGCCGACACTACGAGCGGATGAGCCAATAAAGCATCGCCGAAATCTCATTTTTTTGCGTATGTGTCATCACTGGTTAATAGCGCAATAAATGTGCCGTGACCTTTTAGTTTATGCATTTGCATTTGTATGTTTTCTAGGAACTCATGTTGCTCTGACATAGGGTGAAGCCGAGTATAGGATACTCTCTCCCCAGGAGTACCACTTTATGTGAGACGCACCAGACCTCTGGATAGACAAGCAATCCCGGGACTCAGAAACTCCTCGGCATTCAAAGGCTTTGTAGGACTCACCTTTCGAAGGTGGGAGTTCATCCACTTGGTGAAAACCTTCTTCTGGACGTCTAACAACTCCTCTTGAAGGGCCTTCATGCAGCCCTCCTCATACCCAAGGGGATGTGCACATTGAAACATCATGGCGTTCGCTCTCACCCTTGTGTCATCTCAGCCCTGGAAAGACAAGCACACTTGTTCGCTCGCTTTCGACCATCAGAGTTCGCCATGCACCAAATATTCACTTTCAAACTGTTCAGCCTCAGGGGCAACTGAAACTAAACCTCTTTCAGTCCAAATCATATCCTGCGCATACTAAAGTTCTCAAATGTAACCGTACGAGACCCTCAAGGAATTGGCATGACGTCATATGAACACTTGAAATAACGGTCACCCTTCACACCCATTTAATGCCGAGATAGCTTTTCACTGTGTTGGTCCTTTGTTTGCACAGATACACATTTTATACAAAAGTAGTAGGGCCTTTTGCATGATGGCATCCGTTCAATCTTCGCTTATTTATTTATTTTTATTTATTTGCAATACTTCACAAAAAACATTCAAAGGCATACATATAGGGATAAATGACTGTCTCAGTGACATGAAAAGAAAGTATTCTTGCAAAATAGTAAGTTGGGCTAGTTGGTTTTTCATCTCAAACTGAGCGTTAAAAAGAAGGACAAAAGAAAGCAAAAACAACACGTGTTGTCTCTTCCTTGCCTTTGTTCTTGTTTTTTTTTGCGTTCAGTTCGATAAGGAAGTATTCTTTTAACTGTAGGATCACTTTTCATAATATGGTCTCCATGCAGCATATTGAAGCTTGTTTTGTTTTCCCTCCGCAAGCAAAGCTAGAAAGGTGCATAAACAATAGGTGCTACACATACAAATTTAAAACAAAATTTGTACAGATTTCTCGCTATGCTTTTAAGGCTACAGAAATGCAAAATTAATACTTATATTGTTCCTTTCCCCTTTTTGCAATGTCAATGTTAATGCACATGGCCTCATGCACTACTCTAGAGCATTCCTGAAACCCTCAAAAATCTTTTCTGCCTACTTGCAGTTATGTAGGGAAAAGGTTTTTAGGTTATCTTTGGGCAGAGATCCAGAAAGATTAATATTTTCTACTGAGACAATCGTTTACAAAGTCCACTGGTGCTCCTTTTGTGACCAATATTTTCTCTGCGTTACTTTTGCAAAAAAAAAAGTATGACCTACATTCAGTAATACATCCTGTACACCATTTAAAAAATATTGAAAACAAAATTAAGCTTCTATCAGGTGATACCTTTACGACACGTGAAAACAGATGACAAGAAAGAACAGCAGAACAAAGGTCAAAAGAGAATGGTCCCAATGCGAAGAAGCAGCAGCGACACTTTCAGTCGATGCTGGGACGCTTGTATTTATCCGCAGGACTAAGTGTGGGTCAAATATAACACGTTAATGTTAGCTCAATTATCTTCACAGGTCCCCATCAGACCCTCATTGTTTGTGCCAAGCAGAAAGATTGAGAGCCAGATGTCCACTCAAGATATGAAATTAGTTCCAGAAGAGTTCTAGCATTGCCAAATTCTGCCCCAGAGGCATTTCTAATTGAGATTTTAGCTAGGAGGGTGCGGTGCACGCTAAATTATAGCCTTCCGGATACAACCTGGCTTTGGTCTCCGGAAGTCGGCGGTGGGCTGAAGACTACCATGTGCGGACTAAAGCTGTCATCCGCAGATCTTATCTAGCATGCCACCGTGTTACGTGGTGCAAGGACTGCAGCTGACCAATCAACAAGCATAGTCATTGCATTCATCGTTTCTTGGGTGCAACATTGTACAATGCACGTGCACGAGCGACTCGTGTATCTAAAAGCTACGGCATAGGCGTGCACAGGGTTATCCATGAGGGGGGCAAGTTTCACCGCCCTCCCACCGACACCCCTACGGTCAAAACACCGAGCAAATATGAGGAAGTGGCTATAAAGCATTCATTCCATTGTGACCTATTTGCAACATGTACAAACGTTTGCTGAGCAGTAGTTTTTATTCACATGAGCATTGGATGAGATATAGTAGTTTCGTAGGTTTCCTGTTAATGCAGTTTCATATGAGCCAAGAGGGAAAAACCAGATTATTCATTTCAACTCAGCGAATTCCAAGTTACTAAAAAGAGGTATCGTAAAATTTTGTCTAAACAACGCGCTGCGACGTTAGCGTGCGAGGGCACAGCGAAATTAGCGCGTGTGTCATTAGAGCGCCCGTCACGAGAGCGCACAACCAGTCCAGCGCGAGTGGCCCGACCTGACCGACCACTTGTTCGGACATCGCGTGCCTTAATTGAAATAGGCGGGGATTTGTGCCGCGGAATTCAGCAAGAACATTACGAATGAGTCGACGAAATTTTTTCGTGGGACGAACCAACAGGTGTTACAAAAAGCTGACAACAGAACAAAAATTTGAATATAAGTAGCATTCATTTCCGAGGTAAAAAACATCGCAGCTGACCCAGCTTCATTAGTTAATTGATTTTAATTGATAAAGTTCACCACCGACCTGACTAATTTTTATTTTAAATTATCTTAAAACGTTCAGTGGTAAAGAAGCAATATGTAACATGCTAAACCGTATTCTGCGGTTTTCAAGATCAATTTCGGAAAAGGAGCCCTCGTGCCAAGTGTAATACGCCAACCATTCATATTGTCACAAATGGAAATTGTACTAAAAGCTTAATTCGTGAACCTGTGCCGACGATGAAAATGAAATATGCGTTGATGCCAGCGTATAGAGAAATAGAGCGCTGGGGCGAGGCCGACAGCATCCGGTGCGGCAGGCACCATTTCCTACTCGCTTCTCGGAATCTGGCCGCTATAGATCTTGACCCATAGGTTCTGTCTCTGGAGACGTCTTTGTCGGAAAAAAGCTGAAATACGAATCCTACAATCGATCCTTTAAATTTACTACCTGTGGCACTATTTTTGTATAGAAGTTCGGTCTCTATTCATGTCTAAATCTTTTCAGTTCGAACTTTTATTTATGTTTCTGCTGCGGTTTTTTCTTCGATATTCATATATTTCTCAAATCTTTGGTATCCGTATATTTCTAAATCAAAGCACTCTCATTCGGCCCTAGGAGATTGGATTACTTTCTAAGAACAAAGGTGGAGAAGCTACGGTTTTGTAGAACGCAAAAACGGACAAAGCGATAGGCAAGTTTTTTTTTCTTTGTAGGCTTTTTTCTGGGACATGCAGAAAGAGGCATTGCCTTTAGGTTGTGTTCTATCAACAACAGACGGTAACGTCATCACCGTACCCGACGCGTCAACGAATAAGGATTTTGGCCAAAAATTCTCAAATATATTTAACAGATATGTAGGGGAGGTTTTCTTGTATCCGTTAAAAGGCTGGAAAGTTCTGCATCCGATAAAATTGCGCTGAGCTTTGTTTCGATGAGTTTTCTTTTGATAGTTTGTTAGCGGTGAGCTTTCTTCATTGCGGTCATGGACGCCACAATACTATTTAAACTTATATGAGGAACGTCTAAATAGCCACCAAATAGATCGGAGCCCAAAAGCCTGTCAAGAATAGACAAAATATAGCAAAAAGTAAAGTATTTATAGTATATCCGAGAGGCGCAGCGCAGCACCGTGAAGAAATCTTAGACTCGCTGCTCCACCCCACTGCAGACATTCCCGGTACCTATATACCCACCCCACTCCCTTGCCCCCTTTTCTCTCCGATGTCAGTAAACAATTGGTTAGAAAGAGTCATACCCGTTTTGTTTTTATTTTTTATTAAAGGCATAATTAATCAATCAAAAATCACCAATGCTCCGGTCCGATGAGTCGCACAATTTTGTTCTGTCTGCGGAGCCGCGGGTACATCCAATATTTTGCGGTGTTCGCTCAAGTGGGGCGCGCTCTCGTGTCGCGCGCTCAACTTGTCGTGCGCTCTCGTGTCGCGCGCTCAATTTGTCGCGCGCTATCGTGTCGCGCACTCAATTGCTCGTGCGCTCTCGTGTCACGCACTCAATTGGTCGTGCGCTCTCGTGTCGCGCGCTCAATTTGTCGCGCGCTATCGTGTCGCGCACTCATTGGTCGTGCGCTCTCGTGTCGCGCGCTCAATTTATCGCGCGCTATCGTGTCGTGCACTCAATTGGTCGTGCGCTCTCGAGTCGCGCTCTCAATTGGTCGTGCGCTCTCGTGTCGCGCATTCAATTGGTCATGCGCTCTCGTGTCGCGCACTCAATTGGTCGTGTGCTCTCGTGTCGCGCACTCAATTGATCGTCCGCTCTCGTGTCGCGCGCTCAATTTGTCGCGCGCTATCGTGTCGCGCACTCAATTGGTCGTGCGCTCTCGTGTCGCGCGCTCAATTTGTCGCGCGCTATCGTGTCGCGCACTAATTGGTCGTGCGCTCTCGTGTCGCGCGCTATCGTGTCGCGCACTCAATTGGTCGTGCACTCTAGTGTCGCGTGCACTATTTGTCGCGCGCTGTCGTGTCGCGCACTCAATTGGTCGTGCGCTCTCGTGTCGCGCGCTCCAACTGGTCATGTGCTCTCGTGACGTGCGCTCTAGTGTCAAGCGCGCTACTGTCGCGGCGCCCTCGTGTCACGCGCTCTAACGTCGGCACTCTAGTGTCGCGCGCTCTAAAGGCGCTCTCCCATTCTAATACTGCCTATTGATTATTGGGGAAATCTTAGTTTCTCAAACAAATCAGATTCACCACCGCGAACAACACAATGTCATACAAAAAATCTATGTCACTTTAAAGGCATATAAGGAAGTGCCTTCTGAATGTTTTCCAATTTATGTGTGAAGTAACAAGGAAGTAACGGCGTTACTTCAGCGTACTAACTGTAACTGTATCTGTAACAAGTTACTCTTTCAATTTTCCAACTGCAACTCTAGCAGGGTCACTTTTTTCCCCGAGTAACTGTAACTGCATCACCGTTACATTTTAGCAGTAACGTGCCCATGATTGCTCCCAGAGCGGCCTTGTTGGATTCAAGCTGCAGTGCGCGATGCGACCGTCGCTTTTGCAGGAGACACGAAGGCGGCGGGCGGAGCAGAGAAAATGTATAGTGCAGCGACGCGTCGCGCGCGCGCAGTCGACCCGTGGTTTGTCTCCTGTTTCCTTCTATGCCCTCGGTAGAAGTTAGCGGTCGACGAAGACGACGGCTATTCGCAAGCCGTAGCTGCGCGTTCTTGTCTGGTCCGAGGTGCCCGGATGTGATGAACCCGTACAACCCCGCGAGCGCCGCAGACGCGAGCTACAGGATCGTCCACCGTGTCGTCTTCTTCCCGGACTTAGGAAACATGTTTTAAAACATCGCTCGCGGTCTAAAACAACGCGATTATAATGTACCCAGTGGCTGCACATAATGTTCAATGGTCAGGGAGCCTTCTATAGTCCGTTGCAACTCAAGAAAATAGGGCGAGGGTATACGACGGGCTGGGCAGGAGGAAGCAGACGGAACGCTATAGTTCGTTCGATTTTATTGTTGGATGTGTATTGCCACGCGCGTCGCCGACCGAGCGCATGAGTGGCCGAATGGTTACCGCGCTTGACTGTTGAGCGGAGTGTCTAGGTACGATTCCAGTCAGCGGAATGTTCTTTAGAACCTATCTGTTTGTTTCTTTGTTTATTTCAGACACAGGGTCACAAGGAGAAAGGACAAAAAGGCAGATATGCTCTGCCTGATGAGGCCCAGTCCCCCCAGTACACTGCATCAGCAGTCAATGGGAAAACAAGTACAAAACATCGGCAAAAAATAAAACATCGGCAAGAAACAGCAGGATAATATCATAGGAACCATTACCTCCACACGGATGAAACTTAGACGTCATATTTTATACAGTAGCTAAATAGGCCAGTTCGCAATACTATACACAGTGTATGTGGAGACAAATTGACGTTCAAATTTTATTCCGAACCGCATGCCAGGACGTAATTTTTTACATCGTATTTGAAGCTGCAACGTGAAGCACTATTTAGTATTATTCCCCTCCCGTAACATCTGCACGTCTGTTTAGGAACTGAGGTATCAGTATGCTAATTTCTGGTTTCCATAGGTTGTTTTAACCGAGGTATCCTATGGGATTCATGCCTTAAATTATATTGAGTATTATTCCAAAGGAATAACTCAAAAAAGTCGTTTGGTGGTTAATTATGTAGTTCCGTACGTAAATATAAAGTTTTAGATGAAACATTTGGTTAACGTTAAGCAAATTGTGCTTTAGAAAGCACGGGGCAGTATGGTCCATGGAATTTAGATTTTCTATGCAGCGTATTGCCTTTTTTGCATGATAAAAAGCCTTTCGAGGTTTGTCTTAGTTGTCGAACCCCAGACTAATAAACATAAGGAAGATGAGAATTCACTAAAGAATAAAACAATTGCAGCTTTAACCAACTTGGAATCAAAAGACTCTATAAGATGCCAATTAAACGAGAAATGTTCTCATAAATCTTTTTTTATAGGGGGTCCATGATAAGTTTTCTTCAAAAACAACGCCTAAAAATTTATAAGCGGGGACTCGTTCAATCGTACTGTCTTGGAAATTTAAGATAATATTACAGTCATCAAGTTTATTTCGTGGCTTGAAAATTACATATTTGGTTTTGCTCACGTTTAATTGTAGCTGATTTGATCCCAGCCAGGAATATAGCTCCTTTAGCCACATGTTAGCCGCAGTTTCAAGGTCACGCAAATGATTACCAGGAACGAACAAACTCGTATCGTCCGCATATAAAATTATATCTGGAGTTTGTGGGACATTTACAATGTCATTAATATAGATAATAAAGGACAATGGTTCCACAATAGATCCCTGCGAAGCCCCATACGTGATTAGATCAGGCATGGATCGGTAGCCATTTAGACAAGTATACTGCATTCTATCTGATAGATAGCTACAGATCAGTTCTATCGCCACACATCGACTTCCATAAAAAGATATTTTATGAAACAGGATATTGTGTTTTATTGAGTTGAATGCCGTTTTAATGTCAAGCAATATTCCAACAATGAATTTTTTTCCACGTTATTTAACAACTGCTCTTTTAATATTTACTAGCGCCATTTCCTTTGATCTGTCCCTCTGAAATCCGTATTGCTTTTTTCATAAATACACGTTGTTCATCAATAAATTTACTCATTCGAGTTTTTATCACATGTTCAAGTATCTTTAAAAACAGTGGAAGGACCGATATGGGCCTGCATTTGTTAATGTTATCAAGAATGCCTCCACTGTGCAGAACAGCTACTCTCGCAATCCTCATGCCATCCGGAAAAGTTCCTGTAGCCAAAGCATTATTGCAGATATCTCATAAAGGGGAACACAATAAATCTGCGACAGCTTTGATATAATCGTCTCCTGCCGCAGAATTATTCCGTAAGAATCTCAGAAAGACAAATATTTCACTTTAGTTGCATGGGATCAAAAATATAGAGCTTGAAACTGTAGGAAAAACATATCTTCCCGAGCCATGCATCGAATCCGCTGATCTCAATACAGCGCCGGAGCCCAAAAAATAAGAGTTGTATTTTTACGCTAATGAAGCATTGCTATACTGATGACCTTCACAAATAATAGTAATGGGGATCTTGCTGTTCCATTTACTAATAAGCCTTCCCATTTCCTTCCAAATTGTCTTAGGACAACGTCCGATACGGCAATGAACTTGTTCTTATAGTATTCTAACCGTGCTTTCCTTAGATCTGCGTTTAATTTATTCTTTTCGTTTATATTCAGTTAATACTGTCTGGTCCTTTGATCGAATACACTTCTCAAATAATTTATTTCGTTTTGTAATTTGTTTATAAAGCTTAAGACTGATCCATGGTTTTCTAGACCTTTTGTGCCTTCTTACAAGACGTAGAGGGGTGCACTGTAGTAGCTATTCTTATTTTACGTAGAAATATGTCTTAGGATAAATTCGGGTTTTCTTCACTATACACATAACCCAAGTCATTCCTTCAACTATAGAACCGAAAGCACCTAAGATGTCCACACAAAACCTCCGCTGAAATATGGGCTTATCCGAAGTGCGTCTCTTTTCCTTTTCAGCTCACCGAAAAAACTAAATATTAGAAAGTGATCACTTAGATCAAAAGTCAAAATACCATAAATAATGCCAGTCAAGTCATAGCTGGTAATACACACGTCGATCAGAGTTTCACTTTCTAGAGTTATTCTGGTTGGTGAACGAATCACATTTGCGCAGCCAAAAGATTCAATGATATCGTGGAAGTGTCGGCATGTATTGCTTGGTGATGCATATCAATGTTTAAATCACCGACTATAACAACTGGCAAATTCAAAGATGACGCGTAATCAAGGACCTCGCAAAAATATTGAAAAAAATTATTTATTTTACCGGACGGAAGGCGGTAAATTGATGCAACTAGTGTATAAAGACACTTCATGACAATCAATTCATAATGATCACTAACGTATGAAAATTCAGAGAGGATCATATACTGAAGATTCTCCTATAGATAAAGAAAAACTCCCCCTCCCCTGCGGTCTGTCCTATACACACCTTTAGATTTATACCCAGTAAAATAGACTACATCACGATCACTCAGGAACCACGTTTCCGTAAATGCCAATATATACAATTTGTGATACAGCGAATCCAAACACATCTCAGTTTCAAGCAATTTGTTTCTCGAACTTCTAGCTTTTACATGAAAGATCGACATACTGCAATTTCGAACAAAAGTAGAGTCATGCACAAGTGAGTTAAAGAAAAATGTATCATAATAACCAGTTTCATGCAGTTCCGACATGGTGGATACATGAAGGCAGCGGCGTAGACTTTCCATTTTCCCGGGGGGGGGGGGGGGGGGGGCAGGCTGAGAAGTTCTCCGGGGGGGGGGGAGGGGGAGGGGGTGCTGCGTGTTACCTTTTCGCCAGAACTGGAGATTGAAGCTAACGAAAGCACGCTGGGATTCCATTTCCCAGGTATTTTGTCAATAAAGGCAACGTGGGCGTTATTTTGTTTACATGCCACTACTAGAAGCTGGTTACATGGCACGTAAACATCGTCTCGGTAAGGATCATGGCCCAGGCCCCGGGGGGGGGGGTGCACAGTGGTTTCGTCTCTGTTTAGGTGGCCCCTTTTTGCCATGCACTGATCCCACGTAATACGCGACACAAATGGAACAAGCACAGCTGGGATTTTTCCTGGCTTAGCGGGCAATCGGTGAAGGCCGTCTATCTCGTCTTGACATAAATCAGCAAGCCGTGTCTGTTTTGCGAGTTCATCTACTTTACTGAGTAGATTTTCATTATTACTCAGTGGTAAGCCGTGTATTTCAAGGTTTTGTCTCCTGCTATACTGATCCAGATTATTGACCTGCTGCATTAGTTTTTGTACTTCCTGATTTGTCTCGGCCTTCGCCATTCTTCTCTTCAGGTCGACAATCTCCGCCGCTTGTCATTTCATCTTGGCTAATACTTCGTCATATTGCTTCGACATATGCTGAACCAATAATTCTATACTGTCGAATGTCTCCTTGATCCACATGATGGAGTCTACTTTGTTTCTTATTTCCGAAATTTCCGATAACTTTTTCTTCATTTCTGCGGGTACATTAGCAAATGTAACTTTCGAGTCAGGTTTCTGCCTTGCAGAACCCTCTCCTCCACGTGCCTTTGATGTTTGGCACGTTGGGCATACCCAGTTTTTCTTTATCCCCGCTTCCTTTTTTTGTGTAGTTTGTTTTGTTTGCATTTGAGCATGTACTGTCGGGGAAAAATGAAATACGAACAGAGCGCGTGGTTCGCGCGGTACAGGCTGCGCCGCCTGGAAGTGAGCGTAGAGGCGAGGCTGTGTGGCCTACCCTGATGTGTATACGCCCCCCGCTCGGTGCTTCCCAAGCTTCGGCATTTCGCCTCTTAGCGAGCTGAAAGCTATCACCGCTTAAAGCCCCTCTATGCTGGGAAAGGTGGCGCCATTCATTGTTGTAAAAATGCTCGAGGCACGTGCCGCGCGCCACTTCTGGGAAATTCATGGAGTCCGGAAATCTAGCTCAGTGCTGCGCTGTGTCGCCATGATCTTCCCTAGGGCTGCACGTTGCACGTGCCTCGTGCATCGACGAACCTTCCGCTACTTTGAAACATGAAGGGGCTTATCACCGCTATATTTGCTCGCTCAACGCGTGCGGCGCGAGGAAGCTCGCCGCTAGAAGCAGCTAAAGCGCGCGCTGCCGCACTAAGAGGCGCAATGCCGAAGCTTGGGAAGCGCCAAGCGAGGAACGTATACATATCAGGGTAGGCCACACACTCTCGCCCTTGGCTCACTTCCAGGCGCCGCAGCCGGTACCGCGAGCCGCGCGCTCCTCTGTTCGTAATTCATTTTTACCCGATAGCACCTATACTCTGTTTCACCTTATGATGTACCGCAGGAAAGGCTACAAGCGCGAGCTCCTTGCTCTGGGGCACATCCCGGCGGCACATGCTCTCGTGACTTAAGAGCAGCTGCCAACGCTATGAGCTCGCGCTTCTAGCCTTCGCTGCTGTACAACATAAGGTGAAACGAAGTATACATGGTAGCCATAATTACACTCTAAACAAGTTAGTTATGCATCATTATCAGGAAGTAATACATTGCAGGTCAAGCACGTATCAGACTCAATCATTTCAGCAGAAACAAATAATGCAGCAATTCAACACAAACAGCAAAAGCGGCGGCGGCAATTGGACAAGGAAATAAAAGAAGGAAAATAAATGGCATGTACTCGTACTAACCTGCAGTTTTCGAAAGCAGTTGTTAACGTGCTGCCGGAGTCTTCATCGCCACCGCCGCCATGCAAGTGTGATGGATCTCTCTGAGCGCTGTCCTTTTATCGCTTAGAATGACATGTCCTGGGCTCAGGGTTGTGGGCTGATGGCAGCTCGGGCGGGAAGATAACGATGTCCGCCAAGCGTCGAAGGCTTGGGGGGGCGTGTCCCTACCTTAAAGGGGACCAGCAGAAGTATTCTACCGCCTGGCGGAAAGTCCTCCTCTCCCTCTTTCTTTCCCTTTCTCTCTTGTATTGTAGCACGGCGAAGCGAGGAGAAAGATCCCTTTTGCGCCGGCTTCTTCTGAGAGGATAAGCCGAGAAATCTCCATTCTGAGCGACGGGCGATGGGTGCGGCAGCAGCGACCTCGTGACTTACAGGTATCTTCATCTCCTATCGCGTAATCTGCCCTATTTTTTGTCGCTCGCCAAGCTTAGCCCCTCGGGTGTAGGTTTTACGGAGCTGCAAGGCTGCGCCCTCGCAGTCACCGAATTTGAGCTGTCAAAGTTTTTTGGTTTAGCCCGTGGCAAAGTAAACGCATACTTGGGAGCTGCGATGCATCCCCGCACACATTGAAGGAACGTTTCATAGATATTCTCGGTTTATCAAGGAGCTCAAAACACATGCGCGAGATGTGGTGACTTGAATATGTAAGGATGACTTACATCTTCACAAAACATTCCATCTTCAAAAAAAACGGCTTATCACGCTCGAACCTGCCTCAAATTGGGATAGATAGAAAAGAAAACGATGTACCAGGCGCGGGCATCTTGTAGAAGGTCTCTGCTTTTAGCAGCGAGCACAAATTATTGTGTGCGTAACTCACACTATGATGGCCAACGAATGTAGATGACATTTATATTGACGCACCCCAACAATCCCATGAGGTGAGAAGGCAGCAATGGTGTGTGTTGATACAAAATATTTTAGTGGATCGTTTTTAGCTCTTGGATAACCATACCCTACAACAATATATAAGCTATAACCTTTCTGTGAGCATTCTTTATCGAGTGCGGCTATCAAAGCGTGTCGTGTTATAGTTCAACGTTGCTTAAATCGGTGCTATAGCACGTGCTGCCACTTTAAATTATTTTTGAAGCATTGAAAATAAAAAATAAGTAGAATGTACCCGATTTTTTAACATGAAACGCGTTTTTAATTTGTCATTGCAAGCACATTTTAGTATGCTGCCACACAGTTAGCACGGACAAACTATCGCCGGTCTTTCTAATTTGGTTTTCTTGGAAGTGAATGATGTTTAGAAAAGTGTTAATGCAACTATCCAACCTAAGTGGCAGAGCTTAGTGCTAGACAATACATGTTGCTGGGTAGAAATAGTAAAAAGCGCCGATGTCGCGTTCGGGCTAACAGTGCCACGTAATGTACGCATACCGCGACAAGATCAGCGCAAGCATAATATGGCAATGGACTTATTACACAATTTGTTTTAATAGATGAAAGGTTTCAAGAAATCGTCGCAGCGCCTTGATTATCACAGCTGACAACGAGTCACACTCATTAACTGCTTTGGCTTGCTTTATCAAGTCGTCAAAAGCAGTCATCTCTGTGGTTTCAGAAAAAGTGAGGTTCAGGCTTGGTCGGAGGTTGCTATAGTTACACTCGTATGCTTTTTCAGTTCTATCTCGCATATATACGCTTCTTGCTAAAAAAACAGAAGCATCTGACTTTTCGATCATCTTGGCCTTTAGCGCGACTGTTAACAAGTTCTGAAACAGACAAAGCAAAAGTGATATAATTAACTCAGGATTATAGGTTGAGCGAAATATTTACAAAGTTCGAGGTTCCCTGAGTCGTCTTTTGTATTCAATTCCCCCTCCCCTCACCACCACTTCCTTTCCTCGAAATAAACAACATAGATTATTTTATGAGCCACCAGTAACAGAGCGTAATCGCAAAATGTATATTTGGTGTAAGAAAGGCCGTGTTTAAATGTTCGAGCAATGAACTGGTCTTCTTACTGTGCGTGACACAGCTAACACGAACACAATATTGACATTTTTACGCAAGGGCCATGCAGAAATTAGTGTATAAGAACAAATTGAAGCCTCGTAAGTTGGTGCTCAATGGAAGCACACTTTACCGAATTGCTTGTATAGAAAAAATAACTTTTCAACCAAAAAAACAAAACAAAATCGCACCACTTTTTTAGGGGGCCACTAAATTTACTGATTGACTCCGTTAGCATTGATTGTGCAGCGGTATGCGTACATTACGCGACACTGTTACCGCAAACACGACATCGGCGCTTTTTGCTATTTTCCCCGGCAATGTATTGGCTCGCACTAAAATCTACCGCTTAGGTTGGATACTAGCATTAACAGTTTTCTAAACATCATTCCCTTCTAACAAGAAAAAAGTGGGAAACACCGGCGATAGTTTCCTCGTGCCAACTGCACGGCGTAGGGTACCTAAAAGTTTTTTACAATGTTAAATACAATTCTGTGTCACGTTAAAAAAATTGTCTGCTTTTGCTTTAGTTTCTTTGAGACACCACAAATACTTCGAAGCGGCAGCCCCTGCTACGGTACCAATACAAGCAACGTTGAACCATAACACGACACGCTAGACTCGACAAAAAGGGGTTTAATATTGTCTTTTCCGCTCCATACCCGCACTCGATAAAGAATGTAAACAGCGAGTTTAGCTTACATTTCGTTGTGGGGTACGGACCGTACGGTTATCGAAGTGGCTAAAAGCGACCGACTAAAGCTTTCTTATATTGACATCCACCCTTGATGCCCTCTCACCTCAGGTGGTTGTTGGGAATGTGTAAATATGAATTTCATACATTTTGCTGGCCATCATGTTCTGCGAGTTAGGCACACAACAGGGCATTTTAGTAAATAGTTTTCAAAGGCCCGCCGCCACTTCAGGCGCGCGCTACAGAGAATGCATCGAAGTGGCAGCGCGAGCTCCCGCTAAATATAGCGTGGCCTGAAAACATAGTCTGATAAAGTTCTCCAATAATTTGTGCTCGCTGCTAAAAAACAGAGACCTTCTACAAGATGCCCGCGCCTGGTACATCGTTTTCTTTTCCATCGATCCCAATTTGAGGCAGGTTTGAGCGTGATAAGCTGTTTTTTTGAAGATGGAATGTTTTGTGAAGATGTAAGTCATCCTTAAAAATTCAAGTCACCACATCTCGCGCATGTGTTTTGAGCTCCTTGATCAACCGAGAATATCTATGAAACGTTCCTTCAATGGGTGCGGGGATGCATCGCAGCTCCCAAGTATCCGTTTACTTTGCCACGGGCTAAACCAAAAAACTTCGACAGCTCAAATTCGGTGACTGCGAGGGCGCAGCCTTGCAGCTCCGTAAAACCTACACCCGAGGGGCTAGGCTTGGCGAGCGCCAAAAAATAGGGCATATTACGCGATAGGAGCTGGAGATACCTGTAAGTCACGAGGTCGCTGCTGCCGCACCCATCGCCCGTCGCTCAGAGTGGAGATTTTCTCGGCTTATCCTCTCAGAAGAAGCCGGCCCAAAAGGGGACCTTTCCCCTCGCCGTGCTACTATACAAGAGAGAAAGGAAAAGAAAGAGGGCGAGGAGGACTTTCCGCCAGGCGGAAGAATTTTTCTGCTGGTCCCCCTTTATAATTTTTTGGCTGGCGGTAGCTTGGGATGGAAGATGACGAGTCCTCCAGGCATCAGAGACAGCAATCCGTTTTGGCCAGAGTCTGCAGTTTTCGAAAGCAGTTGTTAACATGCTGCCGGTGTACTTATCACCACCGCCGCCGTGAAAGTGTGAGAACGCCAAGCTGAAAGAATAAATAAAAGATAGTTTTTCTGACTGGAATCGAACCAAGACCCTCCGCGCGACACTCAAGCGCGGTATCCATTCGGCCACGCACGCGCTGGCTCGGTGACGCGCATGGCAATATTTTGCAAAGGAGGATGAGTAAACTTTTTTTGATTGCAAGAGATTTTTGGTCTAGGTGGGGCCCTGAGTCCAGGGATCCGCTGCTCCCTGCCGCAGCCTTCGCCCTCTGTACCAGCATTTGCTGGTCGTCGGGAGAGGTGCTGAGCAGCGCAGCTTCCCAGTTCTCGTAGGAAGGGGAGGGGAATAAGAGAGCGAGGGGTTGGAGAGACACGCACAAGTTACGTGATAGAGGGATGGGTGCTCGCCGTGGTGTAGACAAGTGTCTGAATATTTGTTGGGGTAGAATCTATGCAGGAGTGCCAAATGTTTGAATGTTGTCATCTGTAACTGACGCCAGGTCGTGGCCGCCTCGACGCGATAATGAGTGACGAGGTGGCGGATACTTGAAACGTTGGCCGCGTTGAAACGCCAGGACTTCGGGGAAGGGGATTGCGCATGGCGAGTAATCTTCGGGCGATTTTTCCGTGTCCGCGTCGAGTGCCGCGTCGAGTGCCCGGATAGTGCAAGCTCGGGTGACGGCGTGTGCGTGCCGATTACCTTCGACGGATTCGTGACCTGGGGTCCAGACCAGAGCCACATTGGGGAGGGCGGGGCCTTTCGTTTGCAGAGCGTGAAAGGCTTGGAGTGAGATGCGACCAGCTCTGAAACGTCGAATGGCCGTTTGAGAGTCGGTAAGAATGGGGATATTCTAAGGGCCGTTCGCAACTACTGCTAGGGCTATGACCATCTATTCGGCGACTGCTGGTATGTCGCATAGGCAACGCAAGGAACATGCTTCGCCCGAAACTCTGCTCCTGCAATGTCGCTTTCCCGTATAAAGGTTTGATTGAGCTCGGCGCACGTGACCGCTTCTCCGCAAATACGGATTTGACGGCATACGGAAAAGGAACGCAATACTCTGGCTCACAAAATACGTGTGTTTTTTTTTTTCTTTTTTTTTGGGGGGGGGGGGGTTGTATTTAGCAGGCTTTTTTTTAAGCCCGGAAAAACAAACCGTGTTAGAGTTAGCGTGATAAAAACCACTGAATTGAATGTTCAGAGGGTATTGTTCAACTTTATCATTAGAACGTTTGCTCTGGGTAGAATATGTAAAAAAATTTATTAATTAATCATATTTATTTTATTGGTCAAAATACAATAAAATAGCCTGACTTGATCCAAACGATGAACAAACTATTCCTTTGGTTTTAGCTTCCCAAAATGCACCAAATTTATGTTTTAAACCTTGACTCGAGTTGCTTGGAACACCCTGCGTAATATTATTATCACTACAATTCGACTGGTTATATAATTTCAAGATATTTAGATTTTGTAGGCTGCGAGGACCATGATGAGAACTGCCCAATTACGTTATTTTCCGGATCATCCCTTCTATCCCGTTGGTGAGGAATATCCCCGCTTTCACCCGGGTCTAGACGTCCCTTTCAGTGCACAAGGCGTTGTTTTTTTTTCTATTTCTTATGTTGTGTTTCGCGTCTTTCTTCTTTAATCTTTTTTTCCTCGCGATTGGCAGCGATCATATACGCTCTACGGTGAAATCGCGTCCCAAGCGAATTACGTACACCCCATCGCCCGCGGTCGTCGGGTAGACTCACCGCACGAAGCTGTACTGAACGACTCCGCAACTAACTTAACCTACGAAGACCCAGAAAGTTCTAAACAGGCTCAAACATCCCCACATACCCCAATCAAAATGAGGCTTCCAATTCAAGTCTTTAAACTCGCTCGTAAATCCTCGACGACTTGGTGACGACTGGAAGCAGAGCACATGCACAGCAGAGCAGGCGACGCCACGAACCCTCCGGAGGAGCGCGTGGAAGGGACGACGGGCGCCGTCCTGTCGCCGACACGACGCAGAGACCGCAGACAGCCGCGTAATCTGGGAAAGAGCGAGGCAGTGTCCGGCACAGGAGCCCCGCCCCAGCCCGGAGTCGCGCGACGATGTCCAGCACACGAAAGGGAGGGAATTCCCGTGCCGCCGCTCTCCCGCCCGCACGAAAGGTTGAATACAGTAACACTCGGAGAAATCAAAAATCCCGGGGTTTTTAAGGACAAATTAAGAAAAATTTGTAGGGAAAACTCGTGGCAAAAGCGAAAAAAAGTCGCTATGAGAATTCCAGATATCAGACATGAACGTAAGCTTTTACTACTCTACCGTACACAGTAAACGGTTCTACACCTTTAAGGGTGTAACTCAGTTAGTCTCAGCACCCTTAGGGTGTTCAGACAAGCACCCTTCATAATGGGTGCTTGCAAACACCTTCGGCAAAGGGTGCTTGGCATAGAATGGGCGCCCGCTGGGGTGGCCCAGTGGGTGCTGGGGCGACCCAGTAAATCCAGCGCCGGGAGTGTATCATGCGAAGTTTTATCAGACATGTACAAGTTACTCAAAAAAGGTAGTTAAGTTAAGTTACTGAGTATCGACGCCAAAAGTAATTTGAGTAGAGTAGAAATTACGCATTTGTAATAGTAATTGAGTAAACTACTAACTACTGTAAAAAAGTAGCGAGTTACTTTGAAGTTACTTTCGAAGTTACTTTTTTATATTTTTGTGGTAGCAAAATGAACAGCACTTTTGATCAGTGAAAAACCCTGCGAGCCTAAACTAAGTGCTGTAATTTTATGGCTTGCGTTTTAACCAAAATAGTTTATTCGCTCGCAGAAGCAATTGACTTTCAAAGTTTTTATCGGAGAGAGCCAGATGAACCAAGACGTCCCCAGCCAAGCTAAAAAGACGTTCCACCGACGCGCTGGATGGAACGGCAGCGTTAAATTTCAGAAACAGGCTGTGCAGGGTCGTTTAAGCCAGCGTCGGCATGTTAGGTGTCCATGACGAAACTTGTGAGGTTTCCCTCGGCTAGAGGGTCTTTCATAACAAACTCTCCTCCTTTTTTATTTTTTTTCTTCGGCAATTTAAGGTTGTTATGACTGGCCCCTCTTTAATCCCAGGACATTCGGAGAGTACGCTGAGCGAGTGCACCTGACCGTCAGGGGACCAAGTCTCTCGCCACGACGATGAGATCATCCGGACGATTGCGCATCTCGTTGCAGTGCTAGTGCTACGCTACTGAAAAGAAAAAAATTGTTTTGGTATAACAGAAGATGAAACGAAGCATACTTCGCCGCTGACGCCGAGTCCAACAGATGGATCTCCCAAGGGTGATTCGCTATCCTCGCAGGTGACTACGGTATCCTGACGCGCCTGACACACCTGACAAGCAAATCGTTTTCAACAAAGAGGAGGTCTCCCTGGCGTGGAAGGTCGGAAGGACTCGAAGGATTGCGTGAACAAGAATCGTCGCTCGTACAGTTGCAGCTGGAAGCGGGAACGTGCTCCCATGAACGGATTATCCGTGACTGCGTTTGCGCGCGGGGGAGTCGGGCTTTGCAAGGGAGTATGCGCTGACGACGAAACGACCATGGGAACAGGCGCCCAGCTGCGAGGTCAATCCAGTGGCGCCTCCTATGAAACCTCCAAACCGCTTGAGGCAGAACGCACTAAAGACAAAAAATGCGAAAACAACAAAAATCCTTGGAGTGTCCCCGCCTTTCACGGTTACAGCTAGACGCGCGGCGCCTGCGTGTATTACCGGATTAGGTCAATACCCGACCAAGGCTTGTTAAGCATCTGTTCCTGCGTTCGTGCGCGCCGGTGTTATGTTTTGGCTGCTCGTCGCCACCTTGGCACAAGGACACCTGTGATGCAGTTTCTACGGCTGCCGAATATAAGTGCGTGGGAACGGAATGTGAGGGGGCATCTTGTTCGGGAATCCCCATCTGCCGGCGCCTTATATATTTCCGCGCTCAAACTTTTGAGATAGTCAAAATTAGCACTAGATTTCGAAAGTAGTTAGTAATTTGAGTAGAAGTTACCTGAGAAAGGTAGTTAAAGTAAACTACTAATTACCCAAATAAAGTTGTAATTGAAAGTTACCAAGTTACTCGGAAAAGTAGTTAAACTACAGTAGTTTGAGTAGAGTAGTTGAACTACGTCCAAGTCTGAGTTTTATCTACGTGGAGTTCAAGGTCGCACGACGCTCTCTCGACGCTGCATTGGCTGGGATGGCTGGTAGCGTCCGCCGCGCTCGGACGAAAGGTGAAATGAAGTATACACACCAGTGAAAATTTTATAGGAATGATTGTAATACACATATCAAAACTTGTAAATTGTACAAAAATCATATAAGATATTGCATATCCTTATATTAATATTATATAATTTACAGCTTATGTTTACTGAACACATTTACACTTTTTCACTTAGGGGGATTGCCACATCACTTCATATGAGGCACGTGATAAAGAAATAATGAGTCACACTGAACACAACTCACTTCATGAGGTAAGGCAAAAGAGCTCTTTGCAATCCACATCATAACCCTGAGGGCAACTGGGTAGTGATACGGCGCCCGCCCCCCCCCCCCTCTTCTCGAACTCTAAGTGAGCGAGCAGTGGCCTTAAGCATCGTACTGCACGGCTTAGCCAATGGAAGCATTATGTACTGTCACAAACGAAGCATGTGAAGCATTCCTGTCGGGAGATCAAGTGACATGTTTTGTTTGTCTCAGAGGATTGCAGGAAATACTCTTCGCTTATCGCTTGTCTCCTTATGCGCATCTTTTCTAATTGGAAGCATGGTGGAAGGGGGTGGTCTAGACCTTGACTGAACCACGGCAGTATGTCATTAAGTGAAGCTCATTATTACATCAATTAGAATGCGTTATATGAACATTTACTAAACCCAAGAGAGAAATAAAAAATGCAATCTATGACATTCCATGACATGGCAAACATATAATGAAAAATATCTCGAGATAATTTGCACTCTACGGCAAAAAAGCAAATGTTTCAGTAGACGACGTTATCTTCTTGCTCACGTACAAGGAAAATTCTAAAGTTCTGAAAGACGACAATGGATGAGGAACTTGTACAGCAATATTCTAAGCACCTCGCCCACAGGAGGTCAGCATGAGTTATCACAGAAAGTGCCCAACATATAAAGACAAAAAAGGGAAACATGCCTCCATAAAATCTTCTAACACTCGTTTTGTAAGCAACGTAATAATAATGGCGAGAAAAGTGCATTATACACTTTCAAAACGGCTCACAAAACATCTCTTCAACCACATACTAGTCTGCAAACTTTGTTCCGAACTATAATTACGACTGTCCTTGGAGTTGTGTCGCTCAAGCCAAGGACAAGCCTCTCCAGAGCAATCAGGCGTGTTGAAGGCCTTGCGTTCGTATTGGATGCTGAATAGCCAATTTGCTGCCAACAACATGCACAGCCCCTCTTCTGCATTAAAACGGAGAACAAGCGCTCACAATCTACAACAAGGTGAAAACAGTCTGCATCATCCAGCTATTGCACGGTGTAGAGGACACATGGTGTCGGTGAAATGTTCTCGCCCTGCGTTAGGTAAAAGGAAAAAGAACAACATATTTTAATGTAGAAAGCCAAATCATGTTTGCTCTCGTCAACTGTTCTTACTCGCTGCAGTTAAAGCCATGAGCATCAGCCTCCATACAGGTATACTGTGCTTATGTTTGAACAAGTAACCGGCGTCTTCAGCAATATAAAACGAATGAGGAATTACAATCGGGGCAACATCACGACCTGAAAGTATTGCTATATAATCTTAGAGACACTTTTGAGTATCTCTATTTCTGTACCAAGATGCATTTGCGAAGTCTATTTGTATTTCAGTAGAGAAATACTTTTGCGATGTATTATGGTACGCCGCTAGACTTATGTATCTTGGTACATTTATTGGTTAAAATGAGCTGACAGGTTTGGAGATAAAAAAACATAGAAGCCACGCCAAAAATCCGATGCATCACTGCTTCGTTTTCGCAATGAGGGATTTTTTGCTTTGTTATCCCATCTCGCTTTTACAGCGGCCGGTTTTCTTTCTGCAGACAGCAGCCTCCTTCTGTACATTTGAGGTTATTGTTTGGGTAAGAGGACACCAAACAAATGCACAGATGAAAAACATTATGTCCAAAAGGGTCAGAATGCAAAAAGCAGGGACGCTTGGGCAGGCACGCTTTTCCAGGCGGTGTCTTCGGTGGCCAGCGTTCATTGGGTGCGATAATGGGTTCTTATCGGTATCAGCGAACAGAGCCAAGGGCAGGCAAGTTTCAAGAGGAAAAAATAGGCAAACACCGACAGAAGGCGGGGAGCTCAAGTGTTACAATCTATGTCCGCCACGGACACGCCCTTCTCACCTCGACGCCCTGCATTTATGAGCCGTATAGGGCTGCCGACTGACTATAACGGTACATGCTGATATTTGTCCCTTGGGCAATGTTAATTGTTTTCATTCCTCCTCTACATTGAAAAACCCTAAGATGAAGGTTACAGAAAACAGCTAACATAATAATGTCTCGCATGTATCTGCAGAAATTAATTTTCACGAGCTACATTTTATCTAGAGTCGCCGGTCATGTGAACTGCCCCGTCCGAGCACCAACCGGAGCAGCGAACGTCCAGCATGCGGCGCATCGAGCGTGGCCGTGTTTTGGAAGCCAGACTATTCGAACAAAACTATTTCGTTATCAAAAGGGTGGACGTAGTACGTTTGATAGCATTCCGCGTTTTAAAAGGTGTGTCTCAAGCACGGCCGATTACAATCCCGCTTGCAATTGACAGTATGGGATGCAGACGGCTTATCGAAATTCTTCGTTGCATAACATATGTGACCTGTTATGAACTACTTCTTTATTGCGAAACCGGATAGTCATTTTAAATATTTCCCATTCTTACAGTAACCCTTTGGACAAGCTTTCTTTCAGTCTTAAACCCAGACAAGATAATGACAAGTGTTCTTGAAATAACTAATTTGATCTATAAGCATGTGCTATAAGTAACAAGAATAAAAAAAGACTTGTCAAGACAGAATAAAAATTCAGGCACGTTTCGTGAGCGCGTTTTATTGAGAAAATGTTATGTCGTTTATCAGCAGCTCTAAGACTTCAGGCCAAGAGCCGAAGGCGGCAATTCTAATCGGCCATGCTTTTATGATTCACACTTTATGAAACCTATGTGTCTACCCTTCGGTAACGAAATGGGTGAGTTCAACAGCCCGGTTCGCAAAACACGGCCACGCTCAACGCGCCACATGCGGGATTTTTGCTGCTCCGGTCGGCGTTCGGCCAGGGGAGCTCATATGGCTAGTGGCTGTACAACTCACCCCTTCACCGCAGCTTCAAAAACAATCACCAACCTCCAAGCCCGCGACATGTTGGGCTCGTTTACTAGATCTAAAAGGTACAAGAGAAACATCACCACATCATATTTAATTCGTCCCTGGGTGTCGTTGCAGCACACCAGACTGAGCGATGCCAAACAGTAAAGAGTGTGAAGCCTCGGTCTACTGAATATTGACTTGTAATACTTAGGGCTGAGGTCTTGATTATGCTGCATTATTAAGTGTCTCTCAAGGTTATCGCCCGTTTCAAAATGAACAATCCAAGTAATTTGGTATCTGTATTTTGGGACAGATTTCTACTGTATACGCAGAGGTATCTTTGAAATATTTCATCACTTCAAAGATCAGTATATCTCATCTGTATTTTAGGCTTTCAGAACATATATATATATCAATATGTCTATTCTGGAATATACCACCTGCAGAGATGCTCAAAGAAGTCATCTGTAATAAAAATATTGAAATACATGTGCTGAAATATAAAATACAGAACGAGAATCAGCCTTTGGAATAATGAGATATTTCCCAAATACTTCCACTCGAACAACACGAAATAAATAAGCAGGATTAATTCCGTCTCGCGCAGTTGAGAAAGGCACGCGCACGTCTACGCTCCAGCTTAGGAAAACAGTCGCCCTTGGCAGTGCTAGCATGGCACTAACGCACAATGTTCGCGTATAGAAACAGAGATCCAAACAACTCAACCCGTATACCCTCGCGGCAAAGTGAGCACGATGGAGCGTCTGCTTTTTTTCTCTCGTTTTTAGAGCGCAGCTCTTAGGCGCCCGTTTCCGGCTTGAGCGGCGTCGCCGTCGGCGTCGGCGTAACCGCGCGGTGCATGTTGGGACATGCACCGCGCGAGCCCCCCCCCCCCACCGGAGGTCACGCGACCCCACCCCCAAGTCACGTGACCTTCCCCTCCCCGAGTACATGTGACACCCAGGTCACGTGACATCGAGGGGGAGGTCAGGTGACCCCCCCCTTAGGGTCACGTGACTTCCCTGAGGTCATGTAACCCCCTGAGGTCACGTGACCCCCAGGTCATGTAACTCCCCCCAAAGGTCATTGAAGAATGAGGGGAGAAGGAGGAGGAGGAGGAGGGGTATACCCTCCCCTGAGTATCCTTCCCTCCCCTCCTCAAAAGCTGCGCTCCAATTCGGCGTTACAGGAAGTTGTAAACGGCTTTCATTTTTTGTCGCTTTCTCTCGCCCTCTTTCTCTGTGGAAGCCCGGAGCGCCCGATCGTTTCCCGGAGCAGAGCGCCGCTGTGTGGCCGAACACCTTTCCACCCACCGGGGGACCACGGATGCACTCGAGGAAGACGTTCGGTTAAAAAGGCGTTCAATCAGTCAGGGCACGAGCGCGGCGTCAACGGTCGGCTAGCATTCGCCCCTGGCCGGACCGGAAAGATGCCAGCCATATAACACATTCCTCACTAAAGGGAAGATGAAGCGGTTCTGTATTTCAGTAAAAACACTGAAATCGTGTTCATTTGGTCTCCAGTATCACGAATATCTAGATTATTTCTCAATTCGGTGCACGGAGGCTACAGAAAATCATTTTCAAATGGCGAATTCGCGTGGTTCTTTCTGCGCGCTCTCGAGCGCTCTTTCCAGAGCGCGCGAAATCGGGTGGTTGAAAGAGAGTGCTGTGGCCTGATCGGGTGGTTCATTCCGAGGGCGCCTCTCCCTCTCAGAGCGCTCTCTGGCACTCCGTCTGTAGCCGTCGGAGTGCGGAGCGGCGCAGGCGTCACGTGGTACTTGGACGGTGATCACGTGGTTTTGTTGACGATGGCCGGCAGTGGTCTGTGTGCGTGGTGTGTCGGGGTACGGCATGACGGCGATTGATATGTGGTTCTACAAAGTGCTTGTGCATTCGACGGTGCGAGGATTACAACGGACGGGACGACATTCGTTTGCGACCGTAACAGGAAAAGTCGACGTGTGAAGTATTCCCAGTGCTTTCACGAGATCGTTCATCTCACGGCGGTGAATCCGCTAAGCCTAACCGACGACGAAACAGCTCGCAGAGCTCGCCGCTGTTTTACCGGGTTTTGTGGTCGCTTCAAGAAATTTTCGAGGTTTGGTAAAAGTGCGTTCAAAGGTTTGTGTTGTAAAATAAAGGGAGAGCCGAATATAATGCACTGTGATTTGTGTCACATTGCGATGCTTGAACGATATTTCGCCGTGAGAAAAATGCGGTTTATTAACCATTTTATATTTGCCTGCTCTGTCGTACGCATGACCGCTATCGCAGCGCGTTCACTGTCGAAAACGCGATGAGTTGACAACTGTTTCCAAGCATTGGCTTTCGTTCCGTTCTGCAAAAATCAATTCGCATACTGCTGTTTTTTCTTTTTTTTTTTACATGCCGATGCGTAAAACAATTTACGTCACAACCGTTATTTCATCACGTTGCGAGCGTAAATTTTGCTCAATCGTCCACCGTACGCTGTAAGATCGTGTTGTTTTTAATGCATTACCAATGTCAAGAAATTTTAATTCCGTGACTGGTCTGAGAATCTCGGAGCGCTCTGAAGCCAGCAGTTGTGATCGGCTGAAAAGGATCCCGAGTAGCTCTGGCGGCGAGGAGGGGCGCTCTGCTGAATCGAGGTCAGAGGAGAGAGGCGACCACCCGAATTCACCAAAAGTACCGCCGAAGCCCCACTTTTCGGAGCGTTACGTCAAAAAAGGAGTTTTCGGAATCGCCGCTCTCGCCCATCTTCACTGCCTGTCAAAGCTACGCACGCGCACTCCTGCTATCTTCAAAAAGGTCAGGAAAAGGCGTCAGGACTGGTGTCTGCGTGGGGGCGTTGCAAACTTGCAATTTTCCAAGAAGTACCCACTCCCCCGATCTCGTTTTCCGCTGTCTCCATTTTCGCGGCGCACCGTCCCGGTCGACCAACATTGTCAGCGCCTACCTTTCCGTGTAGGTCGTCTTCTTTTGACGATTCTTTTTATTTTGGGGGTATCGGTAGCATGGGGCATAAATTGCGATGAAAGCCGATACAACGGCTCGATAATGTATTTTGACGAGCGGAGTCTCGTTGGGTTGCCCTTCGTTTGTAGTTCCTTGACAAACCGCCACACGGCGCTGATTACTCGAAAAAAGTCCACTGCACGCTCTGCACCGACACGCGGCCGAAGGATTCTTTCTGGACATAAAACAACCGGTCGGAGGGTTTTCGTGTTTTCTCGCGTTATATCGTAGGGGAACACGAACGTGATATTAGGAAGTTTTAGTAGACCGTTTCCGCAACCCGCTAAGCACCCGGATAGCGCTCCGTAATCCGCCACAAGACCTTGAACTATGCAGACAATCCTGGCGGCGCGCATGCGCATCTGCGGGGTTTTAGAGCCCAGCTCTTAGGCAATTGTTTCCGGCTTGAGCGGCGTCACCGTCGGCGTAACTGCGCGTTGCATTATGGGTAGTTTCCCATAATGACGTCACGAGGGTTACCCTCGTGAGGGTTACGAGGGTTACTTTCATTAGGGTTACGAGGGTTACCCTCACAAGGATCACGAGGGTTACCCTCATGAGGGTCACGAGCGTTACCCTCACGAGGGTTGCGAGGGTTAGTTACCCTCAAAAGGGTTACCCTGACGAGGGTTACTTCACGAGGGTTACCCTCACGAGGGTCACAAGGGTTATAAGAGTTACCCTCACGTAAATCAACACCACCTAGACTATTTCAAGGCCTCCGCAGGCTCCCGTGACGTCATCGAAGTGAGATCGGCCTGGAAGCTGGCTTCACCCACTCGGTCAGGCTTTGTAATGCGTTTCCTAGTCTCTTCGTCCTCGGCGCTGAATTTTCGAGAATGGAACACTGACAATACGTTTTACTTCAGAAAAGCTTGTAGGAATTAAGACTTTGGTTTGAGTTAGTTGGTTCATGATTATTTAAAAGGTTAAAAGCGCAAAACAAGGACGAAGAAGAAACGCACACGAAACAGATTGGCGCTCTAGGACGTTTCAAGTCGTGTTTTGTATTTATTCTTCGAATTCTCACTTCCATGTCGCCTATATCTACAAACATTTAACGAGTCCAGGACTCGCGCACGATTTGCGAACATATTAAATAATAAAATTAAAAGCAAGAGTCCTGGCGCCCCGATTTTCACGTCCATTATTAAAACATCACAACTGCTTTTCGGGGGTACAAATTTCCACTCTTTATTTCGCAGGAATAAGCTTGACAAGTTTATGAAATAGGCTTGTAACACACATAAGAACGTGGGTTTGTGGCAAAAATACAATTTCTCAGGAATAGCTTCCACAAATGAACTGATAGCACATTCATAAACAAAGTTTCAAACAAAAATATTAATACCTCAACATTTCCAACAAAACAAAGCAAAAAGAAAATCCTCGAAGTTCTAAACAACATACAGCAATGTCTCCGAATACATTGTTTGCACAAACTGAAGAGAACAAGAAACAGAAATAGGTCAGAACACACACACACACACAAAAAGAAAACACTTGTGTGACAATAATTTCCAGGCAGCAGTCGAAATGATAGCAGACGTTATGCACTTAAGCCTGAAGCGTCTTCAGTTTTCGCTTTGCTGCTTTTGCTTCAGCAAGCATGTTGTTTTCTCGTTTGCACAAGTTATTCAACAAAGTGTTGGCAGCCGCACTTAGTACATAACCCATCACCACGTGAGGTAAATGGCCGTTTTCACAGACGTCCAGATCCTCGTTATACTCAACAAGGGGTGTTGTCAGGGACACGAGCAAATCTTTTTGCTTTTCACAAGAATAAAATTTTAACGCGTACCTTTCGCTGCTCAGTTTTTCCAGCACAATATTCATTGTCAGCACGGCATTTACAACCACGGCCTGCGGGAACTTTAGTTCACCTCTTGTTACACCCGCAATGAGCTCTTCTGCCTCAATTTCAAGAGAGCGGTTGTCAACCACAAGGTTCTCTTTACAGAATGGGCACATGAGCTTTTTCAGCGCAGCATGCGCACAGTACCCAGCCACGTATGTAATAGCTGGGAGCATGTGTTCTTTTTTTTCAACGTCAACTGCTGTCACTTCAACATCAAACTGCTTCACGGCAGCATTCACCACATCAGTGCGGGCACACAGCGAGATGTCGTCGAACTCGGGAAGCTCAAGAACCTTCTGCAATCTGAGTTTGTGTTCCGACTCGTATATTTGGCGGATCGAGATGTGGTACTGTGCGCCGCACAATTGTCGGTACCGTCCAAACCTATCCTCAAGGCAGTCAGACTGAAATTTACCAAGAAGGACATACTTGAACCCGAGTTCTTGAATGCAGTAACGCGACACCTGAACTAAAGCAAGCGATGTGTG
>JAZHYW010034266.1:0-38132 GCA_037355805.1 Ixodes ricinus | reverse complement strand
AAAATACCCGTAACAAATACATGGCTGACATCGATCAACCTCAGCTTCGTTCATTATTTTCGGCAGCAGTTCCCGCAAGATTAAGTCATATATATGCGGGGACATAACTCCAAGCACGTGTCATGGAACTGCAGCACGTGCAGAGATCAAGAGAAACGGACGATGGAGGACTCTAACAATGGTGAGATTAGCCCAGCTCAACAAGACCCCATATCCATACACGCTTGGGCCAAACATGGCGCCAGGTTTCCACAACACCCGATTTCACTTGGGCAACCCTACCCAAACTGCACACGTGGCCTGTGCTGGAGGATTGTTTGGAAAGAGACCACTTTCCCACCTGCATCCGCATTCGACATGGCTCTAAACCACCGCGGCACAACGATCCGAGCATCTGATTCAGCCACGTTACACACTGGGATAAATATCGGCTCATACTGCGGCGAGCATCCTCGGAAACGAGCATCGGACAGCTGATTCCTCAACTACTCGAGGTGCAGACGGCGGTTGCGAAGCGACTTCAGGTATCAGAACACCACCCAGACCTCGATTGAATCCTCCTGAAGCTGTGAAACCGCAGGCTTCGCTTTCCAGCTGCATATAGGACGGAACGCAGACCTCGGCGCCTCAAGAAACGCCTACGCAAGATTCGAAACACAATCGAGCGTTAGATGTTTGTCTTGGCTACCAAGCAATAAATACAAAAAAGTGAGAAAAAAAAACAACGAACAAACTTATTGGTTGATTATGCAATTAATGCAAAGGAGCAAGCGAGCTGGACGGTTTGTCGCGCACATCCTTCGTTTCAGCTTGGGTCCAGACGCAGCCAATGCTACGAGCGTGATCATATGGCCTTGAACAGTGCTTGCACTGCACGAGCGCGCGTGCTTGGCAGGGAAGCTGAAAGCGCGGCGCTCGCGCTTGTAGCATCGGCTGCGTCTGGACCCAAGCTGAAACGGAGTATAGTCACCTAGCTGTGTTTGAAGATTTGTGTTTGTCCTTTGTCCCCCTTGTTCCCTTTCTCTAGGGATTAATAGCGTCGAACACATTTCTCCCAGATGTTGGGCATTCTACGTTCGCTTCTGGGTCAGCGTAAGTCGACCGATGGAGCCGCTAAAGTTATCTCAGGGAAGGCGTCAGTACAGCCAAACTTGCCGGGAAGGCAGCCGATGTCTTCTTCCCTCAGACCTCAACACCCACCCTGTACACGTACGCCAGGGTCGACACGGGGAACGACCACGTAGCAATCAACAGCCTACACATCCCTTGTAAGACCGCGACTAGAGCACGGTGACGTTGTCTGTGACCCCCACACAAAAACCGATACCAAATGCATCGAACGCGAACAGAGGAAGGCGCTTCGATTTATTTATCACGCCTATATGGTAGAAACGTCTCGGTGACTGAACTTCTGAATCGACTAGCTCCTTTTTCATCGACTAGCTCCTTTGTAACATGGCCAATAACCAGACAGGACTGAACTTTCCCGACTAAATGCAGTTTAACACAGCGAGATTGACGCGGAATAAACACATAAGAAACAAATCTGATGCTTTAATGCAGGACAAACGCATTATTGGTTATCTTTTTTTTTTTTTTCGAGAACGATAACCGAATGGAACGATCTTCCGCCTGACGTGGTCCGTACAACATCTCAGGATGTCTTTGTATCTTCTATTGGTGCCTACTTGTGAGTGAAGTGTGTTTATTTTGCTTGTATTTTCCATTATCTCCTCTAGAAGGAAGTTCACTGCCACACCCAGATATTTTTTGTCATATCTTACCGGCGATTGTGGCGCCTTATATTTACGTACCCTGCTAACAACTTTGCTTGGGCTTATAGTTGTGATGTTCACTCCTGAGTGTAGCAGTTTTCTTTTTTACCCATACCATCAACTGCATATACTATAGTCCTTATTGGTTTCTCTTTCTGATGCTTTTGTTCATGTCAAAAGATGTCACATGTATTAAAAAAGACTGTATGTAACCGCTCCTGCCCTGGCTGCCAAAAGGCAGCTGGCAGTATTGAATAAATAAAAACTTTCAGCCTTTCCACGCTGGTGAAGAAGGAAGACCAGCGGAGCTGTGCGATGGAAAGTAATGGCCGGCCGCAAGTCGGCAAGCCAGAGTGGAAAGGCTGCCGCCATCTATGAGCGACGGCGGCAACCAGATACGTGGCTTGCCGCCGTCGCTCATAGATGGCGGTAGGTGTCCAGAGTTCGGTGTCTTCATTTCTTTGCGGGGGACACAATCCTGGGGAAACTAGCCCTTAACAGCTCCGCTCTAACACAAAAGAGCCCTTTCAGCATGGCAGAGCTTAAAGGGCAACTCCGCTTCATTTTCGATATTTAGAAAACTATGCAGCCCTCTTCAGTATCATATAGGAAGACCTCCTCTGTCAAATATTACGATCTGATTCCGTCTATATATTGCCGCGCGCGCAGCCTGGCCAGCTAGGCAGCGCGCGCGGCCTTCGACGGTTATCGCGCCTGCCTTTCCACGCAGAAGGCCAGGGTTCGATTCCTGGCCGCGCCTACATATTTTTGTTGACGATGTAGTGTGATGTTCTAGCAAATTCGAGAGCCGCCTTACGATTCGAGTTAGAATGTTCTACCACGGACTGAACCTTCTACGCCGAATGTTCCGGAAGCTCACGCGTGTACAACTCCGCCTGTCAAGCCGAGTCAGTTTTCGTCTCCAGCGTTCGATCCTGCTGCTTCGCCGCTTTCGATGCCCGCGACGCTCTGTTATTATCTTCTGTTTCCTTTTTTACTTTTGGGCACAAGTCTCGCCCCCATTAAACGTTTCAGTTTCCTCAGTTATTTCTCGTTTGTCACCTCGTCATTCGTGACAATATTTAATAAACTGGCCAGCAAACTTTCAAACGAGCCAAGTCGCCGAAATCTGCCAACTCTAGCGTGCGACGTGAGGCGCAATCGTCAGCGCAGTCAATGCGACGGAGTTGGAGCGGCCAACGTTGAACCACTACGCCAGAGGCATGACTACGTCATTCTCACGTTTTGTTTGTTTTACTTCTCAGAGCGAAATTGAACGATGACGTCATGAGTTTCTCCTCCCGGTGTTGGCTCTACGGCGTCCACGTGATCACCGTAACGCGGATGCGCTGGTTTGCGCTGCCCTGCGCGTTTATCGCATGTCCGGTTTCTCCGCTCCCCCTCTCCTCTTTCGTGTTCTCCCCTTCCCCCTCTCCCCGGGCCATCACCGTCCACGCCATGCGAAGCGACCTGCCCGCGTCGCGTGTCCTGTACCTCGCCCCCACGAACGTCACAAGACCACGTGGTTCGACGTGACGTGGCCATGACTCTGACGACTCGAGACCAATGTTGCCTGACGCAACCGAAGTTTCGGTTTCGGTATCAGCTGATGTTTAAATTAAGATTACACAAATAATATTCCACATTTCGCGAATCCGAAGATGTAGAGCTGTTGAGTAGTACTTTGTGAAATGGAATCACATGTAAGCCTAAATTTTTCGGAATTGAGCGGAGTTGTCCTTTAACACCGCTCTCCAACACGCCAACGCGTGGAGCACATCATGGGCGAATCACATCTGCATCGCGCACCTCCGCAACCTACCGGACTCTTAAGGCCCGTTCACACTCTTGCAACCGAGTACGACCGAGAAAGACGAGATCTGTTAAACTTCTTAAAATTTCTTAGGACGAGGAAACACACTGGCATTCTGGCGCCATCTATGCGGTGACCCTGGAACTGCATTTCACAAGAGCGAAGGTTTTGCGGGATTTCCGAGGTCAAATGTGCGTAATACCTATAAGAAAGGCTCGTTTATAACGTTTACAAAAGCTTTTCGAGCCAAGAAAGAAAGGATAATGCGCGGGAGAAATAGAAAAATTATGCCGGACCGCCAAGTTTACACTACAACCCGATAGATGGCGCCACTGTGTCCTCTCGTTGTAAGAGGTTTTAAGGGACCAAGTTCTAAGAGGTCGCAAGAGTGTGAACGGGCCTTTACACCAGCACCCTTCATGATAAGATTAACCGGATCTGGAACGAAAACGATTTACCCGATGCATGGAAATTTTCTATTCTTAAACCCATCCCCCATCCCGGAAAACCCCCGCATTCTCTCACCAACCTGACCCATATCACTAACATTATGCGTCTGCAAATTACTAGAAAGCATTGTGAACGCTCGCCAAATCTGGCACATCGAAGACCAACAGCTTGTCTCGCCTACGCAATATGGCTTCTGTCCAGTGTTGTGCAAAATACTCAACAAAAGTATCAGACACGTAGCCATGATTTTGATTTCGGGGAGGGGGGGGGGGGGGGCGCCCATGACAAAATGCCGTAGGAGGGGAGGGGAGAGAGGAGGCCACAGCAAGATGGAAAATTTTGGGGAAGGGGAAGGGCGGGCCCCATCGGCACCCCCCCCCGCCCCCTGGATACGTACCTGAAAAGTATATAAGATAAGATACTAAATGCCAATTTAAAAATATATTTAGAGTAGTATTAAAGTTACTTTTAGAGCAAACTATCTTGAGTGGAGAACAAATACTTTGAAAAAATTAATTACATTCGAAGATACTTGGCAGTGCTTGAAAGCTAGTAATATATGAATTTAAAAACAAATCTGAAAGGGTTGCTTTATTTTTGATGATTTTCGTGAAAATCACATTTTGCTGTGGGCTTTTCTGATCTTCAAGAAGCACCGTAGCTGCTGCAATTGAAGTTTACTCAATTGCATTTTAGCAACAAACGGTACTCATGTATTGTGGACATGGTACCTGCCGTGCTTTAGTTTGACGGCAGGCTCGGCTCATGACGCATTCCGCAATAAGTTCGTGATATGCCCCGCCGCGATTCGAGGGTCTTGACATGTAGTCCAGCATTGCATATCCATAACAGGCGAACTAGAAGTTGATCAGGTAGCAAGGCGTGTTTATGGGTATACATAATGTAGGTAAAACAGCGCAGAACGACAAAGACTAGAAGGAAGGAACAAACAGGACGGGACAGGCGCTGATCTCGCAACTGAAGGTTTTATTACAGAAAACACAAAAAGCAAACACGTAAGGCAGCAATCTACATATGCACCAACCTTTCTGCCACATCACCAGTCCGTCACGTGCCGCGTGCTCCCCCCCTTTTTATTGTCGAAGTCAATGTTTGTTTGTTCCTTCCTTCTAGTCTTTGTCGTTCTGCGCTGTTTTGTACCTACACCAACTAGCCCAGCTTTCAACTTTGGTAGTGTTTATGAGTACTCGATTCAAAGACGAGACGTGCACGCTCAGGAGAAACATCGACTCGAGGACAGCAGCCTCTGTCGCTGATTAACAATGAAGAGCGCTCCCCCCCAGTAAAAAGCAAGAAGGAGCACATGTACCTTCAAACGCTCTCTCTCAAAAAAATTAAGAAGGTCAGAAGGGGAACACTGGAAGCACAGGAGAGTGTCCACAAAACCGCGTCTAAACGCCCTTCTCCTGCCCCCTTCTGCACCGGTTCAAACCATCCTTGGCGCATTGAGGTCAAGATGGTCAGTATTCCAAAATCAGGATCTACCTGGCGGAAAACTGGTTTCAAGGATTCTGAGGGTGAAACAATGCGCGCATTCGGAAAGTGGTGAAATACTTTTGAACGAGCTTCGGAGCCAAAGCTCAGCCACAATAGGCGCACAAGGAGATTTGGGGAAGCCCGATCTGGGTCACTGCAGCTCACTAAAGCCAGCAGTATCTAGCTTCTATGGCCGAGGTTGTGCCTGTGGTGTCACCTAGCTTTGTTTGAAGATTTGTGTTTGTCTCCTTTGTTCCCCTTCTCCCGGGATTATTTTAGTCATTCTTGTCCAGCTCGCTTGCACCTTTGCATTAATTGCATTATAATCATAACCTTAAAATGCAGGGCGTTCACCCTGGTTTGTGTTAGACTGGTGGCAGCTGATAAAACCAGTTTGCTCTACTGACGTCCACCATCTGGTTAGCTCAGTTGGTAGAGCTAATGGTAACGATGATTCGATTAATTAACTAAAACATGGTAATTAACGTATTAAATAATGAAAAGAAACAGGTTCTAATTAGAAACTTGCAGGGCGTCATCGTAGACCACCAAATCAGTTAATATTAGAAAGACTTGGAGCATTTCGGAAGCACGGTGGAGCGCTAAATGTAGCATTCATGCAGCAGGTGTAAGGCTATCGCGCGGCGCGATAACGTGCCCACGTGTTGTTTTTTTATTTTTTATTATAGCCCCAGCCTTGTTTCTGTTGTACGAATGGTAACTAGCGCACTACTGCGCTTTCTATGCGTTCAAAGCCTTTAAAAATATGACTGATTTAGTGATTCTCGATGACGCTGAGCAAGTTTCTAATTTAAACCATATGCCTATTTTCACTAATTAAAAAAAAATTAACAAATTAGTGTTAATTATTCGACTTTCAGTGACGGCTAGCCCCTTATATTATGTCCCCTTAGGAGTATAACTGATTTGCACAAGCTGAATTAATCGAAGTTTCACGGATTTTCTTAAAGAAATCTGTTAAGCTTAAAAGAGACGCATGAAAAAAAAAGAAGAAAACCCTTTTTCTTAAATCGTACATGTACTCCGAAGCTCATATAAAAGATAAACTATAAGTTATTACAACGGACAGGAAGCTACAGGACAGCATTAACGAATGCGTTCGTGATTATTTCGTTAGCTTAGGTAACGAAAGTCTCGCGTTAGGTGCTTTCAACTTTATAAATTTTGCAAATGGCACATCAATGTTCCTTACAGGGGCTATTGATACAGAGGTGATATCTGTTTTGAATGCTTTAAACTAGTAAAAGTTGCGACTCCGATGATATACAGATGCAATCTGTGACTACGCCATTAACCTCATTTTTTTTGCTTGACGTATATCATTAATCTCTGCTTTCTAAATGGCATGTTTCTCAAGCGAATGCAGCGGCAAAAGTAAGGGTAACTACAAACCTGTTTCATTCTTGCAAATTTTCATCAAGGACCTTGCAAGAAGTTATACTTTTTCGAATGGCAGCACTTGCAGATAAACAGCGTAATAAGTTGATCCCAATTTGGGTTTCGTAAAGAACGGTCAACTAAATTCGTCGTCTTGAGCAAAAACGACAGGTATTCTAAGAAATGTCGAAAGCATAATACAAACTCTCAGTTTATCAATAATGTTTACGAAAGCGTTCGACTCTGCTGGTTATATTTTGCCAATTAAACATAAGAAATGTATGAAGTTTGTTGCAAATTGTTACTACTCAATATTTAATATTTGTCATTCATTAGACCGGATGTTAATAGATATGGTCATTCATCTGCCATAAAAACTGTGCGTTCCCCAAGGAAACGTTTTGGGTCACTTTCTTATGCAACCTTTATAAGAACGACATTTTAGACTTGAGCAAATCAGCAAAGCCTAATAGCTACACCAGTGATACAAGTTCACTGTTTACTGAATATAACGCCACAGAACTCACAAATAAGGCGAATGATGATATGCTAAAACAATTTAATCTAAGGTGTAATTATGTATTTTTAATGTAAATGTAAGCAAGACTAAAGTAGTTTAATTTAGTTCGAAGGATTCGCATATAATACGTATAAAAAGATATATTTATGGTGAATCTAAAATCGAATTAGTTCCTGCTTAAGCTTTGGGTTCATCTTTTCTCAAAGTCATCACCCGGAACAATCACATTAATTGCCTTTCATAAAAACTGTCCAGCCCCATTGGCCTAATATATCACCAAAAACATATTTTATGTTGTAGAACAAAGTTGTTAATATATAATTTATTATTTTATTCAAATATATATTATTTTGTTGAATGGTAAGGGGTACAACTAGTCATAGCGATTAAAATATTTCTATTGCAAAAATACACTTAGAAGCACTTAGACTCCCCACCGAAAAACCCAGTATAACGTTTCGCTACCTGGATCATGAAACTGAAAATATATCAGGATTCTATCTGGATTTCAGGTTTTCAAAAATTATTTATTTTTGCAATCTGGATTTCAGGTCTCGAGAAACAATTACAGTTATATTTACTGTCCCATAATCAGATAGTGAAAAGCTATACTGTTTTTTTTTCAGTAGGGATGTATGAGCCGAATATCCAACTGATATTCTTTTCAGTGAATTTCGTATAATGATTTGTTATTATTTGTATATATATTGCGTAATCGTCAGAAACAAGGTTGACAAAATATGCGAGCATACGATCTTTAAAATATAACTAATTTAACAAAAAGTATATTCATATAATCAACACGAGTTATGGAACCCCGGGAAGTGTCAACACTCAGAGAAAAGTATGGCCACCATAGTAAGGCGTACTAGCTCGCATCCATTATTATAGTGCACGAGATATAGAACTTAAAGACCGACGACCAGTTCGCGCTTTCCATTTTTCCCCCGCTTCCTCCTCTCCCCCTTCTACCCTGTCAACCGTTGCCTGTTTCCTTCTCCCTCAGGGTGAGGAGGATCTTCTGCCTTGCAGAATCTCGTGTCTGGTCGTCGGCCTTTAACAGCCTGTCGGTATGGATCTTATGGGAATTGTTCATTTCTAACCAAGTCGGTCTAATTTCAGCGGATACTTTTATTTTTTTGATTGGTGATCACTTTCTAATAGATATATTCACTAAGGTACGTTGTTGGGCTCGTTGATTCATCTTAGTAAAACATTAAATAACGCAAAAAAGAGGACAAAAAGTATACAGAATAAGCACTAACTTTCAACTAGTTTTATTCAGGAAAAGCAAACATATATATACACACGACAGGCAAAGCAGCACCGCGTAAACCTTGATAAATTTTTTACCCGATCATTCAAAAACTGAAATTCATTACTATGAAGTACAATAGAAGTGTCGCTGACACATGCCGTCCCACTTTTTTTGATAAAGAAAGCTTCCAATAGCTCTCGAGCGACCGTCTCTCGGCTTCTCCCTCGTATCCTTATCTGCTGAAGTCGCGGAGCACAGCCACACGTGTTGCAATGTATTGGCAATGGCGAGCCATATTTATTTTTTACTGATAATGCGTGCTCCCGTGCTCGTTCATTGATGCACCGCCCCGTCTGGCCGATGTATACCTTTCCACAACTCAGTGGGATTTCGTAGATCATACCCACTGTGCAGTCCACGTAAGGGGTGGCGTGTTTCTTTTCACATGGTGCTTTTCCTTCTCTTCAGAAATGCGGGAGCCCAACCCAGCCAACTTCTTTGGGGCAGAGAACAAACACAACTGGAACATCGTACTTGCTTGCAACTTTCTTCAAATTGTGGGCAACCTCGTGGATGTACAGAATAACTTCTGGTCTTTTTGTTCTCTGCATCGTTGGGAGCTTTCTTTTCAACCCATTCATTTCTTGTAGGGCGGTCTCCGCCACAGAAACCAGGACCGAACACGGGAAGCCAGCCAGTTCAAGTCTAGAAATCTGATATTTAAAAATAGCATCCACCTGATGGTCACAAGACTTCAGCAGGGCAGACTCCAGGCACGAAGTTGTAATATCTCTCTTAACAGTCTTCGAATCAGCTGAATCAAAACGAAGTAACTCTTTCCGCGCGCGAGGTCGATACATCCAGCACACACGTCGCTCGTTGATGGTGATGTTAATATCTAAAAACTGCAAATGATTGTTGTCAGGGAGCTCATGGGTAAAAAGTAAGCCTTTCCCATGTTGTTCAAAAGCTGACAGAGTACTTTGTACTGCATCAAAGTGCTTCACAGAGGTTTAGTTTTTAAAAGTACAAGAAAATCGTCCACGTATCTTAAAACCTTAAGAACATTGTCGGCGTCTAAAACACGATTCAATTCATGATCAACAGCGGACAAAAAATGTTACAAGTCACCGGAGCGACGCATGACTCAATACAAATGCCCTTGCGCTGGATAAACAGCTTGTCATCGAACGACACAAACGTGCTACTTAGATAAAATTCCAGTAATGCCATGAAGCTTTCCAGAGGAATACCAGAAGCATTCTGGAAAGCCACCACGCCACTTGCTTCGATACACCCGATGACAGAACGGTACATTTCTTCATGCGGCACTGAATAAAACAAATCCTCTACATCAATAGAGAAAGCGTAACCAACAAATCTGTCAATTCTTAATTGTTAAATCGTTTCGAACGAGTTCCTGGTTGCGAAGGGATCATCCGGAGTAAGTCCATTAAGGTGTTTTTAGCAGATATTTGCTGACCTCCTGCTGTTAAGTACCTTTCTCGCTAACAATACTTCTGAACGGAAAACCGTCCTTATGCGTCTTTACATTAAAAAAATACCTTTTAAAGTAACGTTTTTCGAATCGCAGACAGCTTTTGCCAGTTTTGCAGCTCTAGACTCTTACACAAAGAAACAGCATTTCTCTTTACCTTCAGCGGTTTGACGTTAGCCAGGGCAAAGTTCTTCATGACGGCACAGTCCTTGAAAATTTCAGACGGCATGACGACGAAACCGCCCTCTTTGTCCGCCTGTAAGAGTTGAAGATCTTTTCCCTGAGAAAAGCCACCACACTGTCAGTCGATTCCCTGCCTCGGCGAGAACTCCTGGTCATAGTTCGCAGAAGACAGTCAGCACCATCAAGAAGACATCGTTCACGGTCTTCCTGCTTCGCCTTGTTGGACATACGGCGATTAAGAGCAAGAAGCTCATGGGCTGGAATCTTTGGCTCGGTGCTGAATTTCGGTCCTTTCTTGAGGGCAGAAGATACTTGAGCTGGAATGTTGGTATCGCCCAGCACGATCAAACCATCCGGGGCTGTTGCATTCTTCTCGGCTGCCCTGGGCACTCAAAGAAGGGTGCAATGCCACCAAAACTTTGTAGTTTGCGCGTCCAGGCGTTGAAATGAACGAAAGTTGCCCTCAGTCACACAGTCAGTGTAATACGTGTAGCACAGGACACGCAACAGGTCATAGACGAGCCGGACTTGGCGCCAAAGTTTAAACCTCACTATCTTAGAAACCCGCTTGACGTGGCCAAAAGACGGTCTGACGAATCCAAAAAACGTAGATACTTCCGCGGGTACCAGTCCTCTCCTCAAGCAAAACGAGATGAGTCTTGCACGACAAGTAGCAAAGGCGATATGGCTGACCAGACACGAAGCTGATTCACTAAACGTAGAACATAAGAACGGGCCCACTGTAGAAAAAATATAGTTCAGTAGGGTACGTTGTTGGGCCAGTTGATTCATCTTAGTAAAACATATAAAATAGCGCAAAAAAGACAGGGACAAGAAGTATACAGGACAGGCGCTAACTTTCAACTAGTTTTATTCAGGAAAAACAAACATATTACCGCGAGCGCAGCTGACCAAGCAGGCAGCGCGCTCGTGGCCTAACGGTTATCGCGCGTGCCTTCACGCAGAAAGCTATAGGTTCGATTCCTGGCCGCGGGACACATTTTTGTTGACTCTGACGTAAAGTTCTGGTAAATTCGAGAACCGTGTTGCTTGTTCGAGGTCAGAATGTTCTACACGCAGAACCTTCTACGCCGATCATTCCAGAAGCCCGCGCGTGTACACAAGGGGCTTCGCGTGGCGAGCCAGTCAGTTTCGCCCCAGCGTTCGACTCTGCTGTCACGCCGACTTCGACGCCCGCGACGCTCTGCTTTCTTCTGTTTCCATTTCTATTTTTGGGCACAAGTCGCCCCATTAAACGTTTAGTTTCTTCAGTTATTATCCCCTCATCACTTGTCATTCGTGACAAGTGATACACATGACAGTCAAAGCAGCACCACGTAAAACTTGATTAATTGTTTACCTGATCATTCAAAAACTGAAATTCATTACTGTGAAGTACAATAGAAGTGTCGCTGACACATGCCGTCATGAAGAACTTTGCCCTGGCTAACGTCAAACCGCTAAAGGTAAAGAGAAATGCTGTTTCTTTGTGGAAGAGCCTAGAGCTGCAAAAACTGGCAAAAGCTGTCTGCGATTCGAAAAACGTTACTTTAAAAGGTATTTTTTAATGTAAAGACGCATAAGGACGGTTTTCCGTTCAGGAGTATTGTTAGCGAGAAAGGTACTTGGCAACAGGAGGTCAGCAAATATCTGCTAAAAACACCTTAATGGACTTGCTCTGGATGACCCCTTCGCGACCATGAACTCGTTCGAAGTGATTAAAGAATTAAGAATTAACAGCTTTGTCGGTTACGCTTTCTCTATTGATGCAGAGGATATGTTTCATTCAGTGGCGCATGAAAAAATGTACCGTTCTATCATCGGGTGTATCGAAGCAAGTGGCGTGGTGGCTTTCCAGAATGCTTCTGGTATTCCTCTGGACAGCTTCATGGCATTACTGGAATTTTATCTAAGTAGCACGTTTGTGTCGTTCGGTGACAAGCTGTTTATCCAGCGCAAGGGCATTTGTATTGAGTCATGCGTCGCTCCGGTGATTTGTAACATTTTTTTGTCCGCTGTTGATCGTGAATTGAATCGTGTTTTAGACGCCGACAATGTTCTTAAGGTTTTTAGATACGTGGACGATTTTCTTGTACTTTTAAAAACTAACACCTCTGTGAGGCACTTCGATTCAGTACAAAGTATTCTGTCAGCTTTTGAACAACATGGGAAAGGCTTACTTTTTACTTATGAGCTCCCTGACAACAATCATTTGCAGTTTTTAGATATTACCATCACCATCAACGAGCGACGTGTGTTGGATGTAGCGACCTCGCGCGCGGAAAGAGTTACTTCGTTTTGATTCAGCTGATTCGAAGACTGTTAAGAGAGATATTACAACTTCGTGCCTGGAGTCTGCCCTGCTGAAGTCTTGTGACCATCAGGCGGATGCTAGTTTTAAATATCAGATTTCTAGACTTGAATTGGCTGGCTTCCCATGTTCGGTCTTGGTTTCTGTGGCGGAGACCGCCCTACAAAAAGTAAAGGTTTTGAAAAGAAAGGTCTCAACGAGGCAGAGAACAAAAGACCAGAAGTTATTCCGTACATCCGCAGGGTTGCCCCCAATCTGAAGAAAGTTGCAAGTACGATGTTCCCGTTGTGTTCTCTGCCCCAAAGAAGTTGGCTGGGTTGTGCTCCTGCATTTCTGATGAGAAGGCAAAAGCACCATGTGAAAAGAAACACGCCACCCCCTACGTGGACTGCACAGTGGGTATGATCTACGAAATCCCACTGAGTTGTGGGAAGGTATACATCCGCCAGACGGGGCGGTGCATCGATGACCGAGTACGGGAGCACGCATTATCAGTAAAAAATAAATATGGCTCGCATTAGCCAATACATCGCAACATGTGCGGCTGTGTTCCGCGACTTCAGCAGATAAGGATACGAGGGAAAAGCCGAGAGACGGTCGCTCGAGAGCTATTGGAAGCTTTATTTATCAAAAAAAGTGGGACAGCATGTGTCAGCGACACTTCTATTGTACTTCATAGTAATGAATTTCCGTTTTTGAATGATCGGGTAAAAAATGAATCAACTTTTACGTGGTGCTGCTTTGACTGTCGTGTGTATATATATTATGTTTACTTTTTCTGAATAAAACTAGTTGAAAGTTAGCGCCGGTCCTGTATACTTCTTTTCCTTGTCTTTTTTGCGCTATTTTATATGTTTTACTAAGATATATTCGCGTCAGTGCTTTTTGATATTCAGGTCAGTGCCTTTTCTTTCCTCTAAGCAAACATTTAAATGAGAACTTTATTAGTACTTTTCGTAAAGGGTAAATTTCTTTATCACGGAAAGCATGCATGCTTCATGTTGGTTACTTGCTGATGAAGTTTCTTTCAAATACGCTACGCTGCTGTTGCATTTTGGGGGCTTGGGGATTGTAAAGCTTATTTAAGTGCTTTTCTCCGCATATCCTCTACGAACATTGTATTTAGTTTTTAAAGTAACAGATATTATCATCGCAGTTGACGACTTTAAGCATTTTATGCTTCACTGGTGCATTGTTCGATGTGTGCGACATTCATACTAGTCCCGTGATTAATGCAGAATTTGTTTGGTCCTGTTCCTTCTTGACTTGTGACTAACCGCCGCATTCACAAACCGATTTCACATCCAACGAATTCAGTCCAATGACGGCGCCCCTCCACTTCCCCAAGGAAGCGCAAGGGCCGGAGCTGGTCAATCGCGACGACAGATAGACGGTCTTCGCGGCTTCCTTGAGGAAGTGGATGGGCGCCTCAACTTGACTAAGGTTCGTAATTTCGGCGGTAAGCTTACGTTTGCGGTGTTTACTTTTAAGCAAAATTCGATGGTATATTCTTCAGTTTATATTTTTATTTGAAATTTGAAGACTTTTCAAATCTTTTGCTCATCGTCCTCTAAATTTTGAGTTTTCTTTAATGGTAATTTCAGTGTCATGAGCTTAGCTGGAAAGCAGCAGTACGAAATTTTGTGAAACAGAGTTTTGAAAGATAACGTAATAATAAGAGCGGAGCCTTCCACATTATTAATGAATTTCATCGACAATACGCGCAAATAAATGCGCTCAACCGTTTCTAGACGAGGCCTCTTCAGCTCGATGTACCGATTGTGTGCACAGCAATGCGGAGGGTGTTTCTTCCATTGGCCGCGCTGAAGGCGCCTGCGGTGCACCAGTGAGACAAAGAGGAAACCCAAACTATATGAAAGGCTTGCTTAAGCCAGTGTACTCGAAATACACTCGAAGTCTGCTTCTTTGTTTCACAAAAGTAAATCTAGAGACTGACAGGACAAGAACGGCAGGACGTCTGTTTCTCACAAATTTAGAGCACGTGCTTTCTGCTTTCTGCCGTGCTTGGGCTGCGTGTGCACGCCCGAGGCACCCACGACGCCGAAGCGTTATCGCACTCAGGAAGCTGGCGCTGGAACAACGGAAGGACCTCCTCGCCGTTCTAGTGCAGTCGAGGACACGCCTTGCATTAACGTCAGATCAGCGGCCATTGGGGTGGCCTAGTTGCTGTGCGCGGATCTTGCACCAACATTTCGCACCATCGAGTTTGTTTTTCTTGCCGCGAGAAGGCAGGAACGACCACCAGCATGGTGCCATGACGTCACGTGCAAGCCGTGTATTCGCAGTGAGAAGTAAGCGAGGGACGCTTCTGTTTTCCTCCCTCTGTGCGGTGCACGTGCTACACACGTGGTTGGCATTGCATGTGCTTGCACCAGGAGAGGAAGTTGAAGTATCCTCACTCTGGGATGTGAGAAAAATTCCGCTGTGTGGCGATACCCAAACTTCTCGCCGCGAATAGTACACTCTTTCTGGCCAACGGCACAATTAGATGCCCCAGAAATCAAGGTGAACAGTTTAGGGCTTTCCGCTTCCTGCGCGGATGCATCGCACAATGGCCTTCGTCTAGTAATAAACAAAAGCGGGGAAAGACAATGACCAATTACAGAGCGGGGAGGACGATGCGGGGCGGAGCGGACGGGTCGCGAAGGACGAACGAGGGAAACGAAGAACGCGGTTGCTGAGGCGTTGCGCCACGCAGGAAACCTGCGAGGCAACGTGTCGGCTGCGAGGGCGGTCGGACGACCGCTGTGAGTCAGACCTACCTGCCCGGGGCTGTTTCGATTCTGCGACGGACCTCGGCGAGAGCTCTTACTCTGAGGGTGCCCAAACACCGTGAGTGGGTGCGTTTTGAGCTCCGGTCTCACCGCATGCGCTCATTTTGAGAGGGTGGCAGTAACGGAGAGAAGACGGGTCGAGGCACATTCGGACAACAGGCGCTTCTCTGCGCATTCTAAAGCCGCAGCCACGGCGCTAGTAATACATCGTACAAAGAGACTGTCCGTAATATAATCTCCGAGACACACTTCTTCCTTAAAGTGACGACTCTGTCAGATTCGGTGTCTTTTGTTTGGTTTGGTGTTTTCGGGTTCAGAAAGAGAGGGGTCACAAAAACGGCTTCGAAGATCCGCGAGGCGTGACCGCTGATGATTTTGTCATGGTGTCTGCAGCAGACGCAGTGTTTTCAGTATGATATGTGCAGCAGTACGAGCAGCGGAAGTGCGGCTTACTTTCACGTAAAGCAGTTGGAAGGGCCAATCGCTGCAATAGACGGTTTGTGACAGTGACGATGCTGCAAATAAGTTTGGACATAAAAATATGTATGTGCTATTGTACTGAACACGTGAGACGTCATGCTCAGTGTAACGGTGCCGGATATTTTTAAGTATGTCATTCGCCGATTTCTCTCCGTGGATTGCAGCAATCGGCTCTCCCGAGGGGTTTGCGGGAAAGTAGACTCCCCAGATTCCTTAGAGTGCACGTTACGGGGACGTTTACCGATATATGACTGCGAGTTACCACGGCAACCACGTGACTAAGCGTTTGGTTGCCATGGTAACTGACTGTTGTGCTTTGACCTAGGCATCCGCAATAGAGTCGAGGGACTCGTTGTAAGCGAGCTTATGGGAAGAGGTCTACCCGTCACAATCGCGTAGGCCGCAACAACCATTGTCACGTCAACTTTTTCTGTCTGACGTCATTTGCTGTTCGGCGTAGAGAAACAAATTGGCCAGTATAGTGGGACTGGACACAAGTGCTCTTTAACGAGCATCGCGTGATGGGGGCAGCCTATATTGACGCCGGTACAGTGCTGCCCATATCCGAACCAACGAGAGAAAACGCGTACCATATTTATTAACTTCTTCTTAATTTTAAAGATCGCGAACCAGCTGCCATAAGTTTGTAAAGAAAATGGCGACTGTTGATTTTTGTTTGTTTGTAAACGACAGCGGTGAAAAACGAAATAACTTTAGTTCAATCTAAGTGGAAACATGATAACTCTGTCGTGGTATAGTAATCTGGCTGTAATGCGTATAAAGTCATACACCAATTTTACTAGCATCGCAATTGTTGCACTATGCAACATGGTATATAATCTTAAAACCTGTTACGTCCTTTGTTACAGAAAACATTGTCTTTAGTGCCTGCCAGCACAGCTTCCTATCCGGCTTATCAGAAGCTGCGCAGATAACTGACGGCGCGTACATGTTTTCTCCAGTTAGTTATTAATCGCAAACGTAAAAGGATCATAATCTTTTTTATAATTTCTCCCACGTCTTGGACCCTGTTATTTTTATACTGAAAGTACTTTTCCGAGTGGCTAAAATTTTAGGCGGCGGTAACTACCTAGCAGAATTAAGGTGAACATTTTAATTGACACTGCGGTGTCTTCTATGCTCCGTCTCACCCTACGATGACCTAGGACCCGAAGGCTAAAGGCTTGATCACTGCCTCAGAAAAGCTTGCATCCACATTGCGAAAGAGTGCGGGAGAGAAATTCCGATACGCCGAGTACGAAGATCACTAATCTAACGCATATGGTTCTCTGTTATGATAGAGCTCTATTTTATGTTGGTGAAGTAAAGGTACATGGTATTTAGTTTCATAAACATTCTTGCCATATTTCGTAAACATGCCAACTGTTTGGAGAAGTTGGACGGCGCGTAGGCAAAACTGACATAAAGTCGTTTTGCCATAGCCTTAACAATCCGATCCAATCCAGTCCTACTTTTGTGTGCGTAAAACGTACCCGGACCCGCATCTCCCTTCTGCACGCGGTCCGTATATTCGCCCCCGTGTCGAACACTCTATCCGACTCATCTTCATTTCTTAATGGCCACTGGTTCTGACCCCGCGTCCTCTTCGCACCGTCACTTGCAGACGGTATGTAATCCCTTTAGTAGTCTTGAGTAGTAGCAAGCAAACGGACCCGCCGCGAGGGCTCGATAAGCAGGCGAAAAACTCGTCTCCGCATGATGCGTGATACGTACGGCGGAGCAAATATACCACGTGGTTTCTAACAGGCTCGTGATTGGACGTGGCGGCCTGTAGCACTGGGTTTTTGTCCATCGTAGAATGAGACGGAGTAGAGCGATCTCCGGGGCTGCGTACTTTGTCCGCTTTCATTTTTGCGATAACTAAGGATATTGACGTAAGCAAGGTGTTGTTTGCTGACAATTGTACAATTTATTTTGAAATAAGAAACCTGTTACTATTTAGGTGTGCAAAGTGCAGTAAATATGAGCCGTGAAATATTTAAAAAATGAAAAATGCGGATTAACGTCAACGAAACTGTAGCTTGACATTAATTTAGTTAAATAATAACTCCACTATTTTAATAAGATCAGCAGAAACATGATAAAAATCGTCCGAGCACGCAAATACTCCGAGTAATATTCACGTGCGATCCAAACGCGAGCATGCATGAAGACGAATTAGCTACAAATGTACCAAAACACTGTGGTGTCTACTGAGGCGACCGAACTATGCATCACGTGATACTAAACACTTAGATTATTCGAAACTAGTTTGGGCTCTTCGTAAATATCTAAGTTTTGTTTGGCTCTGTTTTACAAAATGTAAGATCTAAAAGTTGGAAAAAATTGAAATTGCATGCTACTAGAATAATGACCACTAATTTGGCCCTCATGACTCATTCTTTGAGCTAGCCATAGAGTGGGTTTTCAGCCGGTAGAAGAAAAAAGAAAAACTAAGTTCAGAAGAACCAAACTCGTAAACCAAATTACTATTATCATAAAAAAGAAAGTAAAATGTCTGATTCATAGCTTTAGAAGAGTAAACCGACCAAACCATGAAAAGTTGATAAAATAGTTTTAAATTAAAAGAATTTGCTTGAAATTTCTTTTTTCTAATTGTGGTCGTCAAGGAATGGAAATCTGACAAGCACGTTTCCTTCTCCAGTTCACTATACGATTTTGTAAAGAATGTTTAAGTGGTGATATTACCATTTTTACTTGCACCATCCTTGTCTGGCAGTTGTATATATTATTTAATACATTTACGAACTGTGGTTAATGACTTTATTAAGCATCTGCAGTTATAACAACCCTACAACATATTCACTTCGAGAATTCGTAGTATCAATCAATAAAATAAATATATGTCTAAAAGGGGCGTAGTAACAGTCGATAACTCCACGCACAGAACGTGAGGGCGCAAATGAGCCGGCGTATGTCCAAAACTCGGTATTGAGACTTCTTTCTTTCTGCCTGTCGTTTTTCTGTCGTCACCGCAGTCTCGTGCAATTCTACATATTTCAATAACTTAAGCTCTAACGGACTGTTACCCTTCCTTCTCATTTTCCCAGGAGGACAAAGCTGGTGACCGAAGTCAGTGATTTGCGGATAGTGTAAAAATGCAGATAATGACCCACTTAAATATTTTTTCTTTAAGATGAACAACTTTTGTTTATTATTAGTGGGCGGTAGAACGAAGTACTTCCGATAAAGAAACACAAGGTACAAGGGACTGAAGCAGAGACTGGAGCAGACTAAATCCTATATACTCTTTGACGCTGCGTCATACGGCCAACAGATGAACGACATTGGACTTCTAAAAGGAACGCGGGCAGAAAACTCAAGATACGAAACTTCAGTGGCGCAATTTCATTGGCTCGAAAGCAAGATAAGATGCGAAAAAAAAGGGGGGGGGTGGCCACGGTATCCGTTTATTAGGCTTTGGTGACAATTGTGAGCATGAAGATATGCATGTGATAAAAAAAGAGAAATATATCTCAAATAAAGGATATGTCAATATCAAACTACAACAGACATGATTTGGTAAGTTCGATTTGGAAAAGGGCTATGGCTCCAAGTTTGACTTTCAGGAATGCATATCTGCGTATGAAGTCTGGCGTCCACGCAAGGTTTGAACGCAAGCAGCTCGGAGTGGGCAGACTGACATTGGGATCGCACGGTAAGACTCCGAATACGTGGGGTCGACATACAGCGCCCTTTCGGGCATTATACAATGCCCGAAAGGGCGCTTTGAGGTATATAAATAAATAAATAATTTGAAAGCAGGAAGTCAAGACAAAACTTGAGAATTGCCCGAGAGAAATGAGTTAGGTGCAATGGGTTTGAAGTGTTTTAGCAATTGGTACACCTGAATTATTAACACTAATTTAAGAAAGCGGACTTGAAGGTTAACACCAAATATTTTGGGAAACAGTTTCCCTACGCGAGAAAGGATAAGTTGAGAAGAAGGTTAAAGCAACGCAGGGGACGTAATATGACGCTCCACATATAGCGCGACCGTGACGTCGTTTGTTGTGAAGGTATAGGGAAAATAGAATATTTTATACACTGTGACGTTCATACAAAATTCGTTGCAGCGACATAAATCGTACATTTACGTTGTTATATGAGGGTATATTGAAAGGCTTCTGGAATGAAAATAAAAAAAACAGTGTATATCTCTTTTAAATTATACTTTATTTTTCGACATAATTCCTCCGAAGCTCGACACACTTGGTCCGGCGTTTCCCCAGGTTTCCTCGAGCCCCACCCCTGCCCGTTTCGATCTGGATGAGCATTGTACGGGCGTGCGGTCGTGTATCACTACTGCGTGGGGCACGTTAAAAACCCCAGGCTAGCGGTTGTACCGCACTGGCTAAATTGCTCATCTACAGCGAGTGACTCGTCGCAACTTCAAATGGCAGACCAACTACACGCTGTATAAATATCCCCACAACCCCTCCCAATTATCTCCAGGTTTCCGATTCCCTCCCGGAAGTGACATTCCTCGAGATCCCCAAAACAACTGTTCACAGCGCTCGATCACATCTTCATTCGACAGAAGTTTCTTTCTATACTTCGTTTCACCTTCCGTCCAGACGCAGCGGATGCTACGAGAAAACGGGACCAATCAAGCAGCGTCAAAAGTGCAAGTCACTGTGCCTTCTTTGTTTATGATTGGTTCAGCGATGATAGAACACGGACAGAAATATCACGAGCACCATGATGGTGCCCTTTTGACGCTGTCTGATTCGTCATATAATCTCGTAGCATCGGCTGCGTCTGGACGGAAGGTGGAAACGAAGTATAGCCAGGATGGTCTTGAGCTTCGGGTATTCGCGACTCCAAGTAACTATAGGTGGCGCCACTCGTTTTCAAAAATGGCGGTTATAGTGAGGGTCGGAGATGCGTGCCGCTGCTGAGCCTGTCTAGTGTGCTGGCTTCACTGAGCGACACAAATTATTTCTGGTAATACGAGGAAGCTAGGGTGTTATGAGCGCAGGTCACCTCTTTATCCTGAAAACAAAAACTGTGTTTAGCGTAATACTTACTCCAGGAGGCACGTTTTAATTCTGGAGCGAAACCGAAACTAACCTCTATTTTGGATTTAATTTCTCGATATAGGTCTCAATTTCGAATTCTTTCATAACTCAAGATGTGTCTCACATCGTCAATTATTTAGTTAAAGAAGTTGTTCGTGGAATCTTTATTTTGTGACATACATGTTCGATTCAGGAACTTCAAAATATTTTGGAGAGTTCAATGTCCCTTTAAAGACAGGGTCTTTCATACACCTTAGAGGTAACATAGAATATTGTAGTTGTTGAGAAAATCAGTGCTGATATTTGTGCGTTCTCGCTGCCTTTTCTCGCTCAGATAATTGTAATGTGAAATAATGAACTGCGGGCCTTTTAATGGATTTAGGGTATTTAGATGATTAATTGCCGTAACATTAATCTCAGCACAAGAATAACAGAATAAATCAAATTTTTACAATATGTCCACAAAGCGTATAAATTTTTAAACGCTGTTCTCACTACAACAACCCAAAGACGGAATCCGAGTCAGACAGCTGTCCAGTGTTTGACTGTTTGCCTATCTTGATAACGATGTCAGAGCTTTTCATACGCTAAAAAGATAAACAAAAAAATGATATCTGCCTGGAAAGGCTATTATGGTTAAATGGCGTATTTTTGTAATCGTGGCGTTCATTTGGGGGCATACATTGCCGTGATTTGTATTAATAATAATATTAATATTAAAATTCAGATATTTTAATACGCAATTTTTCAAGCTCTAATATAATTTGTTGCTTATGATCTAATTTCAAACGCGAGAACAAGCATGACTATAATAAGGCTGCTAATTCTCATTCCTTGTGTCAAATGCAGCATTTTCATTTGCCGAGTTAGAAAATAAAAATAGTCTAAAATTAATCACAACATTGTCGCGAATGTGAGAAGTCCATGTAAAATCACAATATGTGGGTAAAGCCTATTTTGCTATCAGAGTCGCGACTTTTGACAATCGGCAAGAGTGTACAAAGTCGCCGCCAAAATCTTTCCAGACCAAATGACCCCCCAAAAAATAAAACTAAAATAGAGATTTATTTTGCATTACCGATATTTTCATAACATTTAATTACTTTCATTTTTACGCGCCGTCGTTTTAGACAATCTCAGCCTTTCCAGTTCGAAGGAACGCCTACCTGCTTGCACGTCTGCTCACTGCAGCACGTTGCGTTGGCGTTGGAAGCCGGTGGAACAGTTGTGCGCTTTAGCTATTGCGTATACGAGCGAACGCAAGCGCTGTGTGTTGGCGTTAGCGCGTGCGCGGAGCCCAACATTACGGTCTTCGATTAGCGCATGGCGATGAGGCGCATGCACAGCGTGGGGCATGCCACTCTATAGCTAAGTGGTTTTCACATGGGGGTCCGCGAAGCCCAGTCTCATCAGTCAAGCCTGGCAATAAAAGTTGTATTTTCTCAAATTGAGAAGAAACATTCCAATTTTTGGGTGAGTTTTCTCGTGTATATGTCAATAAGAGAAGCCCACATCACACTAGGCCTTAGTTATATCCATTCAATAAATCGCTATCATAATTAACCTATATCTTTCCCTTCCCCTCACCGTGAACAGCGTCCTCCATCATATCCGCCGATCCGCAAGGGTTCCGCGAAACATCCATGGTTGAGAACCACTGCTATAGCTCAAACGAACAGCGCTTTCGTTTGCTTCTATTCGCAATACGAAAACTCTCTAGTAAGGTACAATTCCATACCGGCTGTAGCACCACGTTGGGACAGTGAAGAGTGTTGTTTGCGTTCGGAAATGACATTTCGCGAGCCATTGTCGCCCGCAGTTCCGCCGTGCCCGCTGAACTTGAGAATCGGGGGACCCTCACTAGAGTGCTTCCCGTATCTGACTGCGGGAGGGCGAGCAACGAGCTGGAGACGCGAATACGCAGAAGTTCGAGGAAGCTAAATCAGGTGAATGCGGTGGATGCGGAAGGATTTTGAACTTCATTTGTGTCAGTTTTTGCTGAGCGACTGCACTTGAATGGGCGGGTGCATTAATTGTCGTGGTGAAACAACACCCGTTTCTTCACCATTTCCGGGCGCTTTTCTTGAATTACTTGTTTCAGCTTGTCTAGAAGTGTTATGTAGTATTGGCCAATAACCGTTTTTTACTTTTAAGATAACTAATTAAGCAAAATATTTTGTCGTACCAAGAAAATAAAACTTGATGCGATCATCTTGCTTGCCGACTGAACGATCTTTGCCTTCTTCGTAGCCGATTCAGCGGGCCAAGCGCAATGTTTCGATCTACTTTTTGTTTCTGGCGTATAATGGGGGACCCAGTTCTCGTCCATAGTTACAAATCGTCACTTAAAATCTGTTGGATTTGCCTGAATCACTTGCAAACTGTCGGCTGACGTTCGGGCTCGAAGGCGTTTTTGCTCCGGATTGAGCAAGTGCAGCACCCATCTTGCAGAATTTTTCTGTAATCCACAATTCATTGTGTAAAATATGAACAACTCGTTCAGAAGAGATTCACACTGCTTCCTCAAATTCAGGCTCTTTTATGGGGCGGTCTTCCAAAACCAAGTGATGGAGTTTATCCACACTTTCTGGTGTGGTAGCTGTTTTTGGACGCCTTGAACGTGGTTCATCATTTGTGTCCGTGCAACCCACACTTGAATTCGAAAAAACCCAAAACTCACGGTGAAAAACAAACGTGATGATTCCCCAAGAACATAATTCTATCTGAATTTGCTATAAGTCGCTGTTTTGTTTTTCTAAACATAAATATTTGATGACACGGCGATCGCTCGTATTTCGTTTTAACCCATCATTGCAAATGTTCATGGTTGCTCGGCGAGAATGCTTGTCAAAGCCAGACGTTTTGAGATATAAAGCTGACATTTGTGGTCATTTTATACGAAAAGGTTGCCATCACAATGACAGAAAAATATTTTGGAACAAAAAGCCGCCTAGTGGCGATTCCGGAAACTTTTCAATCTAATCGTATAACCTCGATATCGAAAGTTTAAGCATCGTTTCAATTCTCCGAGCTAATTTTTATTTTGATTCTTTCCGTAAATTTATGTATTGATGTATTTATTCGTAACACCTCGAAAGCCCATTTGAGCGCACTCTGAATTGCCTTGCTAACACGTTTGAGTAAGTCCTTCATTCTTTTATTATTTGTTAAGCTGCGCCAATAGGACTTTTCCAGAACATTCGCGGAATAATACGCCAGTCCGCTGACAACGAAAGACGAGTCAAGCTCCATTGTGAGTTGCCAGAATCGTTTTACGCCGCAAAAGGCCCTCTTTAAAAGTGGGCGCCGTCTTGTAGCTGGAACGCCAGTTATCGGAGTCCAACATTGCTAGGGCACGCACTCTGGACATCTATTGGACACGATCGAGATGCATCAGCGTTTGGCGAGCGCTCCGATAAAACCAAAGGCTTTGCGCCCAAGAAATGCTGACCGCCAATGCTGACTGCTGGGGTTTTAAAAAAGGCCTATTTCCAACTAAGATAGATGCCATAGGCGACCGCTTAAATTGCGATCGCAAACAGGCTTATTATCAGACGAGGATGTTGCTCCCAAGTGAATCCGTACCGCTGATGCCGATAGTGGCCTAGAAAATGATTACACACCATTGTACGCGCTGGGGAACACAGCAAATGAGACTGGTAAGGACGCATGCATGTCTATCGTCAGGTATCGGAAAAACCTGGCGATAGGAAAGCTGTTATCTCCGAGCCCACGGCAATAAACACGTCCTTCTGGCATAAAAACACAAATATGCTTGGCAATGAGATTGTGGCACTCAAACAAAGAAAGATTGTATTGCACAAAATAAACGAAGGTGGTAATCTCTCCGTCAACTTCGCTTCTCTGCACTTGGCAAGCAAGCTGTTTGCAGTCAACTCTTTCGTTGAGATCTATGGAACTGCTCATATCCCAGAGGCACATTGCAGGAACTTTGAGGAAGTGAAAAGTGTGCGGCTCAAATAGACCAACGACGAGCGTTCGGAGTATTTAAAAATATGTTTAAGCATCAGTTCAGAGCCCAGGATGACGGGATTGTGAGGGAACGGTCTTCAAAGATAGTTTTAATACTTCGGACAGACCGAGTTATGCCTCAGCGCGCTTCTTTTTGATTTAGCCGGTCATCCTGTTAAAGAATAATTTGCATGATAAAAACAAAACAGCGCAATGACAAGGACGAAGTAGAAGAAACCACAGGAAACAGCGCTGTGCCCTGTGGTTTCTTCTACTTCGTCCTTGTCTTTGCGCTGTTTTGTTTTTATCCTGTCTGCTTACCAACTAGCCCAAACTTCTACGTTACTTGAATAATTTGCACAGGTAGTAGAATCTTTCAACTGCAAAGCGTTTGGGTATATCGCCAGGAGCTGCAGAGTTGAACGTCGTTGCAAGGAATGTATACAGGGTGCAACGACAAGAGGAGCTGCCCCAGTGGCGTTCTGGTGAGGGTGGCAATAAGGCCATGCTGGAATCCCTGAGTGCATATAGGCTGTTAAAAATAGGTTAGAATGAACTGCCACATTTCTCATTGTCTCAATGCAGCAGTCGGTTTTATAGATTAGCATTACGGAGGTACCTATGCGGTATTTTACCCAATCTAATTTGCGCTTAACTGGGCCAGCTTACCTTACCAGCACAATCAACGCTTTATTGCTAATTTCACTTCAAAACGCCCTTACTCAAAATATTCTAAGGCACTAAAAAAAACAGGAAAAAAACGCCCCGATAATTTAGGTGAGAAAACATGATTGCGCTTTAAGACAAGGACAGAACAAAAACAGACACCACAGAGCGCGATAATATAGGTGAGAAAACATGACTGCAAGCGCAATCATATTTTCTCACGTACAGTACCAACTCGCCCAACCAGCAGCACTTGCCGCTCAAGTGCTGATTGTTGGCAGCTCAAACAGCACTGGCTGTTTGAGCTGCCAGTTATACCTTCATAGGGGCTCCATTTCCTCGTTGTAGCACTTCAAGATACAGGTCATAAGAAAAGGGAAATACACTACTACTATAGTGCCTACGCAACTCGCTTTATTGACCACAGCCTGCATTCAGGCGACGAAAACTTCACTTCAACTTCACTTTCATTTGTATTACCTTAAAGACACTCGTTAGGTGGTATTACATGGACCATGAGAAGTGGGGTGTACAAAATAAATATTGGAACAAGTGCAACGTGAATTCACTGAGATAAATTAATGGTGACATTTTCTATAAAACTTGATGAGCAGGTGATGGCAGCGATGTTGTAGGAAAGGTCGTTCCAGTCTTTAGCTGCTCGGAAAAAAGTGAGGCAGAAAAAGTGACAGTGCGGGACTGTGGGTGGGCGACCTGGAGCAGAAGACCGGTGCAGTGGGACCTGCATGCTGGGGGTACGATGTAAGGTGCGTTACCAAGCGGAGAATAGAACTTGTGAAATTGAGAGAGGCTGGAAATGCGACGATGACAAGAAAGAGTTAGTAAACATGATTCAGCTTTTAGGGAGGATACACTGACATCGTACGAGTATGAAGCATGAATGAACCTGGTGGCGCGATTTTAAAGTGCTTCGAGTGCGTTGATTAGATATACTTGGTGTGAGTACCAGACTGCGGATGCGCACTCAAGTTTGGGTCTGGTGAGCGATTTATATGAAAGTAATTTCACGTGTCGCGGTGCTATGACATAGGTGACGTTTTAAGAATCCTCAGGGATCTGTTTCCAAAATAAATGATGCTAGTAACATGCGAGGGCCACGATGAAAGTAAATCCTACAGAGAGTGACACCAAGGTACTTATATGGCTCCACTAGTTCAGTGGGAACGTTAACGATAGCACGGGGGAAGAATAGAGGGTTACGGCGACGCTGAAAGGACATGACTTTACATTTGTTAAACTTAAGAGGCAGTAACCCCCTGCTGCACCATCGTTGTACGTTGTTTAGGTCGTTCTGAAAGATAACTTCGTCGGAAATGTTAGTAACTGAGCGATAAATAACACAATCGTCTGCAAACATACGAGTATTACGGGACACGTGCAGGGGTAAGTCGTTGATGTAAATTAGAAACAAAAGGGGACCGAGGACGGATCCTTGGAGAACGCACGATATTACTGGGAGAAAATGAGAAGACTGGTTGTTAATGAGAACAGACTGGAAGTGGTTTTCAAGGAATTCTTGAATCAAGTTTAAGAAGTTTATATTTAGGTTCAACTTTGTCAAATGCTTTTGCGATGCCGAAAAAAAATGGCGTCAGTTTGTTTGTTATGGTTAAGATTAGTATGCAGATCATGAATGAATAGGGCCAGTTGGGTTTCGCAAAAGTTGTTCCTGCGAAATCCGTGTTGCGAAGCATTAAAGAAATTGTTCAAGTCCAAGAAATGTACGATCTGAAAGTAGATGACATGTTACATGATTTTGAAGGGCACGCTTGTTAAAGAAATAGAGCGATAATTTAATAAGGAATCTTTGTTACCTGATCTGTGGATTGGAATGACTTTTCCCGCTTTCCAGTCTTCCTGCACTGTGCATGAGGAGAGCGATTGCGAGAAGAGTAAACCCAAATATTGTGCAGATGCAAGCCTAGTATTTTTTAGGAGTTTTGAATTTATATCTACACCAGCTGATGACGACAACTTGCTGTTCTCTATCACAAGAAGAAATCACATCGGTAAAGAACGTAAAGGGGGCATTGCAGACCTAATATTAAAAGGTAGCTTCTAGGGACCGGCGCATTATATTCTTTAGTGAAAACAGATGAGAAGGAAATATTAAAAATGTTGGCGCTTTCGGTGTCGGTTAACTACGTCACTGGACTCATTAGTAAAACTGAGAGTATGCGTATGCTCAGGGTGTATCGTCTTCCAAAACTTCCTAGAGTTCTGAATTAGAATGTTGGTTAGGTCAACGTGAAAAAAGTGTGTTTGGCGTTACGAATTGCAGCTAGATAAGCATCTTCAGCATTGTAGTATTTTTGCCATGCACTTGTGTTTCTCGTTTGCTTGGCAGAGCGGAAAAGACGTTTTTCTAATTTTCTAGTCTTCTGAGAGTTTTAGTGAACCATAATTTTTGGCGATTCGCATGAAGAGTGATATTTAGAATGAATGTTTCAGCCAGCCCGTTTAAATCGTTTTTGAAAATAGACCAGTTATCATGAATTTATCGCTTGTGAAATGTCGCTTCGAAATATGGGAGAAAACTGATCAGCTCATTATTAATAGCACCATAATTTCTTTTATCGTAAAGACGAATTGTCTTCTTGTTTGTTTGGCATATTAACGGTGTAAACTCGAAAACAGCATGAATAACTTTCTGGTCGCTGATTTCTATGAGGTAATCTATAGACAACAAACTATTCGGATGACTGGTCAGTCTCAAGTTTAAAATGTTAGCGGAATCACGTGCGACACGCTTTGGCTCTGATACGATCTGGGTGAGGTTAAAATTGGGACAAACGTGATTGAACTCATTTGTTTCTGCGCTGCTAACTATTAGAGACATGGGTTTAGTCCAGTCATTATTCAGAAAGTTGAAGTTTAAAAAAAATATGCCGCTTTGGGGTACTCTGCAACAAGTTCATTCAAGTTATTATTAGGTTTCCTGGAAAACATTGGATTATTGTGTGGAGGTCTGTAACAAACACCTAGAATAACTGCTTTAAGTGTAGCACGGCAGATAGGCCATGAAATTTCAAGGTATGATGAAACGTTGACAACAGAACATGAAAGTTCATGCCTGACAGCAACAAGAACACTTCCCCTCTTGTACCTTTGCGGTTGCATTGAAATAGTTGAAATTTCGGCAGATGGGGCCAATACTTTGGTGTCGGTGACGTGACTCGTGAACCACGTATCGGTTAGGACAAAAAACAAATGTTCCCGGATGATATAACACGAGATTCAAGACATGATCACGCTTCGGATGAAAACTTGCGTATGTTAGTGAAAATTGCTGAAATATGCAGATTAGCTCGAGGGGTGGTTTCGGGACGTCTTATCGCTGGCCGCCCGTGAGGCCAAGGGGATTGCTATACGATTTCTTTTACCGTTTGCAATCAGTCATCGAACATATAGCATTTTGCTCCGACGAAAAGGGGTTCGAAGCGTTAAGAGAACGGGGCTGATTTTCTCTTAGCGAAGGCAAGAATATTTCTTCGGGCTTTTCGAACAGGAAGAGAGAAGTGTTCGCCAATACTGTGCGCAGTGTCGTTGAGCCTACGGCCGTTTAAAATAATAGATTCCTTGGTCTTAAAGAGGGTGAACTTCACAATTATTGGGCGGCAGCGGTCAGGTTCGTGATGCCCGAGGCGGTGTGCACGTTCGATTTAATTAGCATCATTAGCATCCGGCGACTCGTCTGGGCGGTTTCAGCCTGTATGGCTTCGAACTCAGCTTGCAGGGTGGTAAGATTTTGGTAACGATCCTCTAATTCGGCCATTTGTTTGTTGAAGTCAGATATGGTTTTCGTTGTTGATATTAGTTGATTTTTGAAGCCTTGCGCTTCAGCAATCAGAGTAGACTTACCAGCTGATAACTTTTTAGTTCAGCGAGAACTGCCTCACAACTGTCGGGGCCTGGTTGATCTCAACGTCACCCCACAACGGCAGCAGAGAACAAATGACATCAACGCACTCAACATCAGCGCCAATGTAACACTGCGGGCTCGGCGGCTGTGCCGAAAAGTAGTTGCTGGATTTCTTAGCAAAAGGAGCATACGGTTTACTAACCTGAATTGGGAAGGTGAAAGGATTGGTGGTCTGCAACTCAGATATAAGAAAAGGAATCCTGCCTCAAAAATAGTTGTCACCGCAAGCATTGGGATGCCATCTTACGTCCCGCGGAGAAACTTCAAGTTAAGTCACAAGACCTACTCGATGGAGGCTGAACTAGTCTTTAGGAAGCTCTTCAATTTATGTTCAGAAAATCAGCTCAAACACAATGTTTTCAGATTCCCTACCGGCACTCCATGCAAAATATTTCTACATTCTTACGATAAAATGAAAATGAACAAATTGTTTCCAAAGTTTTATGCCATCTTCGTGGGGCAACATTACTTCGTTCATAAATATCGATGCCTAAAATGCAACGAAGCCTAAATGAAACAACGTTTTACATTATTACTCCTCCAAATAAGTCTGTTGACAACATACACCAGCTCGCTACGTCAACGCTAGTATCCAGCGCTGTAAATTGTGCCGACTTTGTTCATGTAGCGCTGACTTCGCTCTATATTAGTGGTACTGCGGTGGTAGAGGGCCGCGTCACTGCTAACTAACTATACGTTAAAGCCAGCACTGCATTATCGCAATTTCTAGTTTTGATTTAGGGCTGCGATGCATGTGTGAACCAGCCTCATATTCTACTCGATCCAAAGGTGAAATCTGGATAGCGGAAGCCTAGTTTTTGTTTGCCGCAAATGACGGATACGCGGAAACCTTGTTATGTTTCTCGCATGACTAGGCTTCCGCGTTTTCGGATAAATTGAGTACACTGCGAAAAACACTTGGTGGTGAAATTGTTTCATCCGAAAAAGTCAAAATTTCAAGCTTACGACAGCAAAATAGAAAGCTCAAAATGACCATTTTACGAATACAGTTTGTCAGAGCGCAGTGTTAGTGGTAATGAGAAAATACCAATCCTTTCCTTTTTTATCTTGGACTATTGACAAAAGGGAGTTTCCCGCAGGTTATAATTGTTTACAAAAAGATCGAATAATGTATGCCTTGTTCAGCTGACGTGCCCAAGCTGTATTTTGAAAAGTGGTCTGAAACTTTGTTTGTATCTGATGAAACTCAAACGTGTATACTAATAATGCTTTGTGGTGACGTCGAATGCAACGCCGGTCCAACCCAACGAGAAGAAAAGATAGCTGGAAGTCTTAGTAGTTAAACAACGATGCTTCAGGAGGTCATGGGCAGCTTGACGGAAATTAAGAATGCCCAGAAGAAACTAGAAAGATCAATTCAGGGCATTGAGAGCAGGCTACAGTCTTATGAAAATCGAATCCAGAGCTTAGAGACAACTGGGCAGGCTGCCCATGACTTCCAGGCTAACATGATCACGTGACACAAATCGATTGCAGCTGTAGAAAGAAGAACTATAGATCTCGAGGACAGGAGAAGACGTATACTTAATCATATACGGGCTTCCCGAGATAGCGGAAGAAACAAACGATTCACTGTACACAGCAACGGTGATGAATATATTTGAGGAAATACTTAACGTCCACGAAACATCTATTGAAAGGCTGCACCTATTAGGAAAAGGAGGTTTGGACCACCCAAGACCCGTGATAATAAAACTTTCTGAACTTTACGAAAAGATGAGTATCCTGAAAAACTGCTATACACTCAAAGGGACTGACATTGGATTCGTGAAAACTACTCGATGGGAACTAGAAAGATAAAAAAGTTATTGTGGGACCGTAGTGCCGACATTAGACGGGACAGAGTTAAGGTATCCCTGCTACATGACAAACTGAGGATCGGCAAAGAATTATTCGCGTGGGATGCGACGAAAAATGCCAGGGTGTAGCTTCCTTCCCGTACAGGGGAACGCGATTTCCAAACATGACAAACATACCAAAACGAAGGACTGCGCTGCATCAATGTTCACTCTCGAAGTATTGTGAACAAGATCGCACTCATTGAAAGCCTAATAGTAACTTACCGCCGCATATAATCGTAATAACAGAATCATGGCTCCGTCCAGAGATCGGCGATCACGAAATTTGTCTACCAGGCTACCGAATTTTACGCAAAGATAGAGAAGGTCGAGGTGGGGTGTCGCTATTGTATACGACGAATCGCTAGTACTGAGCAGATTGGAAGATATCGAGGGAATAGAATGTGTCTGGGCATCGGTGGCCCTTAGGAAAAACAACGTTGTTATCGGTGCGGTTTACCGCCCCCTCAAACGGATCTCGATTTTTTCTTAAAACTAAATGAGTACCTCTGTCGCCATTGTCTAAATAATCGTAACCTCATAGTCGCGGGTGACTTCAACGTCCCCGATATCGACTGGACAAGCCCGGTCCCAATTTTTCTTGCGCCTTCAGCAGAACCACTGGTTGACATAGCAGTTTTCCATAACCTTACGCAATTGGTTAAAGACCCGACACGAGAAAGTGGCGAGTAAGCATCAACGCTGGATTTGGTTTTTATCAGTGATAGGCTTGCAAGTCATGCTACGCACACTAGGTTGCTCCCAGGCATATCTGACCACAAGGCAGTTTTGTTCACGATAGCTGTCGAACTCTCTCCCACAAACCGCGCAAAACAACTCGGGTACTTAATTTTCTGCAGGCTGATGACGAAGGTGTTCTTCAGAGGTTAGATCTTCATTTTTCTGAGTTCGAAACAATGAGCGAGCTAGACTGTAATAGCGTGAACGAACTGTGAACATTCTTCAAATCAATTGTTCATGAAAGTATTAGGCAATGTGTTCCCACCAGAAACAAGATTGTAAATAATAAAAACCCTTGGATTACGAGGGAAATATTACAACTACACGGGAAGGCTAAAAGATTGCAAAAAACCTGTAAGTGGGCATCGTCCTCTCCGTCCACTGAGAGACTAAATAAATTACGCGCAGACCTGACTAGCCATATAAAACAAGCGAAAGATAGATATCAGAATGAAAACTTGGTCTCATTTTCGAGTTCTTCACCACTTAAGTTCTGGAGATACCTTTCGTCCTCAAAAAAGACAGAATCAGTTTCTGGTCTGTCAGTGGATGGAGGCATTATTTGCGACCCGTGCCTTGGTTGACTGCTTCAACCGATATTTTAAATCAGTTTTCACGGTCGATAACAATAATAACACCGAAATTAGTGAGCCCCAAACTTCTACTCCATCCCTAACCAACTTATCCATAACAGAATCAGGTGTTCTGTCTCTGTTACTCAATTTGGATACCGAAAAATTCCAGGCATTGACGGCATTCCAAATGCTTTGTTGCAGACGTACGCACAATGGTGTGTTAAGTACCTCTGTATAATATATGATAAGTCTATCTAGACGTGTAAAGTACCATGGGAGTGGAAACGTGCCAAAATAACTCCAGTATTAAAATCAGGAGATAGTCAACTTGTAACAAACTGCAGACCAATATCGCTCTTGTGTGTGCATGGAAAAATCCTGGAACACGTCATTTTCACTAAAATATTAAGGTGGGCTAGTTGGTTTAACATAATGATTTAAAAAGCGCAAAGGACAGACACGGACATGAAGTAGACAGGACAGCGCTATACTCACAACTGGGGTTTTAATAGAAAATTAAAGAAGAGAAGAAAGAAGCAAAATAAATTCTACAAAATCCAACCGAGAAAAACACCCTGCAATTTCTAGACTTAAAACTGATCTTCCAGAAAGACCACACATGCTGGAAGTACAAGCCTAGAACAAAGAAAAAGCTACTCCAATATGAGTCTGCACATTCCAAACTCACAAAAAGGGCGATAGTGAATACCTGCCTCTCCGCTGCTCTAAAAAGTCCCGTGACCATAAGGCTAGAGAGAGCTTTGATACACAAGTGGAAAGACTCAAATCGTCTGGATATCCCCATACCATCCTATCTGAAGTCGTCGAAAATATTATAAGTTCAAAACGTCAAAAAGAAGAAAACAAGAAGAAGAAGTACAGACGTCCAGCAGTTATGCCGTACATACACCGGCTATCACACAACATAAAAAAAGTGGCATCCAGATATGACATTCCACTGGTATTTTCGGCTCCGGACAAGCTGAGGAGACTGTGCCCCAAGATTAATTCTTCTGAAAACCATCAAGATGATTGCGAAGTAAAGCATCAAGAATAAATATATAAATATATACAGTGTCGCAACGGCATAGTATACAAAATACCATTCCGCTGCAGGAAAGTTTATGGGACAATCTGGCCGGTGTGTGAATACCAGACTGAGAGAACATGCAACATCTCTTAACTCCTCACCGCCAGGGCATCTCGCATTACACGTCTGTGACTGCAAATGCCAACCACTCTTCGAAAAGACAGAAGTGCTCGGACAGTACCGTGGAAAAAGATCAAGAGAACTTACGAGGCGCAGACAATCAAGGCTTGTGGTGAAGTCTGTGTCAGTGAACCTTCTGTGTCCTTATCCGACAAAGAACTATTATACCTACACCACCTCACATGAGGTGTCAAAAGGGTTTTTCAAGTTAGGGGCAAGATTATCTCAAACTTCATCCTTCAAAAGTCATGTTGCAATAATGTTAAAATTATTTTTAGTCTTTCTTTAATATTTTAAATTTAAAATTTTTATTTATTCTTCATATTAATTTATATCTACAATTGCTATGATGATCCTCATACTTCTTCAATTTTGTTCATTAATTTTCGTCCTTCTCATCTTCCGTAGAATTTATTTTGCTTCTTTCTTCTCTTCTTTAATTTTCTATTAAAACCCTCAGTTGTGAGTATAGCGCTGTCCTGTCTACTTCATGTCCGTGTCTGTCCTTTGCGCTTTTTAAATCATTACGTCATTTTCAGACACATCGCATATTTTCTTGAAAACCACAAATTATTGGACAACAGACAGCACGGGTTGCGACAGGGTTTTTCGACAAGTTCACAGTTACTAGAAAGAGTCCATTACATTACAGAAGTACTCAAAAGGCGAGGCCAAGTCGACGCATTATTCTTAGACCTCGCAAAGTCGTTTGACCGGACTCTCACTCCAAACTACTCTTAAAACTGAGAATGCTTTTAATAAACGACATGTTATGCGACTGGATCCAAGATTATCTTTCCTTAAGAGAAAAGTCAGTGTGCATGTGTGGGACCCCGTCAAGTCCGGACTTGGTCGACTCAGGGAGCCCCAAGGGTCCGTCCTGGGGCCACTTTTCTTTTTAGTTTTTATTAACGACATTTTCCTCAATATTCCAGTACAAATTAAGCTCTTTGTGGACGACTGCGTACTGTTCCACGAAATACGTAGCGCCGAAGACCAAGCGCTATTAACCATAGCCCTGGAGAGAATTGCTAAATGGTGTGAGAACTGGCAAATGTAAGTGAACCTTGAAAAGGCGCTAACTATGGCGTTCACTAGGAAAAAAAACAACTAGATAACCCATTCGTTTTACGGGACAGCCAACTTAATAAGGCAGATTTATTTAAATACTTAGGAGTTATGCTTACAAGCGACATGAGGTGGAACCATCACATAGACTATATTACCGAGAAAGCACTTAAGAGACTGGGATACTTAAGGCGATTTCTTAGAGACTGCCCATCTTCAGAAGTAAGACTTCTCAAGTTTAAAACGTACGTACGGCCCATCCTTGAGTACGCGGCAATAGTCTGGGACCCTTACACTGGAACAGCGAAAGATAAACTGGAGCGTATTCGGCGAAAGGCAGCACGATTTGCTGTACAGTTCGTACAGCAGGTCGGTTTCACCAACCGCCCTAATGGCAGCTGCCAATCTTAAAGGCCTCAGTTTGAGACGTCAACAGGAGCGACTTAAATTTCTTTTCCTATTAGCAAATAACCAGCTACAAATAAGTAAAAGTGACTACATTTTATTTTTCTAACCGCGCGTTACAAGACGTTCTCCCTCGCTTTCATTGAAAGAATATTCGTGCCGTAACGACGTCTTCGCGCAATCATACTTTCCGAGGACGATTCGTGAATGGAACTGCCTCGGCCCAGAAGTTGTAGGCAGTAACTTTCTGGCGACCTTCCTATCACAACTTGATAAAGCAGACTAAGAATAAAAGATAATCATCAAATTTATCTCCCCGAGCTGACAATAAAGCAAATAAGTTTTTTGAAGTGTTGTGTGTTAATGACGATCGAAATCTTTCTTTCTTTCTTTCCTTCCTCTTTTTAACCACTGATAGGCGATCATGTCACCAAGGGCACGAATGAAAATTGCTTTATACCTATTTATTTTAGGGTGTCGAACCGGAACCAAACAACCGAAAACCGGAACCGAACCGGTATTTTTTCCGGAACTGAACCCGAACCCCAACCGTTATATTGTTATCGCGATGAACCCGAACCGGAACTGAACCGGAAAAAAAAATAACGGTTACCGGCTCATGTCAAAACGGTTCGGCCACGCGCTGTTGACAATGAATGTGCTATCAATGCCATTTGTTTTTTAAGTGCCGTCAACTGACACACACCTCGCTTACATATTTTTCTTCTCCACTCAGTCTTAGGAATATAAACGCTGCATCCATGAATCTTGACAAACGCTGCATCCATGAATCTTGACATAGGAACCAGTATTGCGCTGGTCGCGGCTTGCACGGAAAAAAGAAAATTGCAAAGCGCTGTGCAAAAAAAAAAAAAGAATCGCGTCACGGGATTTTATTTTCCTACAATCTCGTAAATCCTAAATGCTGCTGTGTGCTCATTTCATAACACGTTTCTAGAACGCGCGAGTTCTTGAAGCTTGCTTCATCGGAATGAGAAAAGAAAAGGCTGTGGAGTTTGATAATGTTTGAGGGAGAGAAATAAATTTTATTTACAGTTGAAATGAGCATTCATGAATTATATCTGCTCTTCGCTGCCCCAACCACCGGTCAGAGTATATCGAGCTATGAAGTGTCAAGATTTACATGCCGTATTATTTCGTACCGGAAACTCGATAAATGCGGGGAAAAAAACAGGGATACAAACCCTAGTCGCTCGCGGAGAAGCGAAGCTGCGCGCACTTTCGAATTTGACAAAGGATCTGCCGAGCTTCTGTTGCTTCCGTCGCCTGCCCAGCGTAGTCATGGGACTCAAGCGGGCGCGTGCGCTCAAACCAACGCTCAGCAGACGCTGGAGTTAGCGCCCGTGACAGACAGCCCTGTCATCAGACAGTCGTTGTTTGCCGCTTGCATTGGCTACAGGCTTTTATAAACGTTATGCACTACTAGTTTCGACGATGTATCCCGTTTCGTATGTGCTGATTTCAGATGTTTTATTTGTAATTTATTTTGATGTTGCAATTTGTCATTTATAATTTCCGAACCGGTTCGCGAACCGGTTCAGCGCCCCGAACCGGTTCGCGAATCGAATTAATCGAACCGGAACTGAACCGGAACAAAATAAATTTACCTGAACCTGAACCGTAACCGAACCCGTATTTTTTTCGGTTCGACACACTGATTTATTTTCCCTTTCTGTTAGTGTGATGAAAATGTATATTTTTCAACTACTGAACGGCGTTTTGAAATGTTTTCTATAAGTGTATCACAATGACTTGTGCGAACCGGCTTGGTGATCGGGACATAGTTTGCAGCGTGTCTTTGTGCTGTCATGTACTTTTTCGTGAAGATTTGTGTATTTTGTTGTACCACAGAGTCCACCCTGCTGAAACCTCAATGAGGTTGCAGTATTGAATAAATAAATAAATAAATAAATCTCGTCAAAATTCTGTTCAGTACAATGGACCGAAGTACTTCTGGACGACGACTAAAGCTACATTTCTAACTTTCAGTTTGAACCATATTATTTGTGCTTCTTAAAAAGAGGAGGAGTTTTGTTTTATCCCCTCTTTCACGCTCGAGTTGAAACGTGGTGGCGCCAGTGTGGAAATAGCTCCGAACCACTTCTGGCTCTGAAATAGACAGCGGGTTTCGCAGTGTTTGCGGAAGAATCAAATATACACGCCCTCTTAAGAAAATGTCCCCTTATGGCACTTTCAGACTTTGTTCACTGTCATGATAAAAGAATGAAGAGAAACAAATATAAAAATGTACGTGAACCGGAAGTGTGCCGGGGCTGCCCAATAGATGGCGCCACTGAGTTTGTTGCCCAACAAAAATGACAAATAACATTAAAATGTGTGAACTTGTAGATTTCATAGAAGGAAGCCGAAGGTTTTAAGGCGTCCAGGGGTTTGTGTATTTCAAAGCATCGACATTTAATGAATAACACTTGCTTTCAAGATTTGTCAGTGTACAGTTAGTTTTGACAATTGCAAGGGCGCCAATGTCACGTGCAGCTGCAAACACATCTTTGGATAATGTTTATTTTCTTTTTGTAGCGTGAGCTACACTGGCCGAGGTTGAGCAGTTTTGCGTGGCTCGCATAATGAACCGTGCTCCGTGCTGCGCAAGCGCGAGGAGCAGTGACGTCACACGGCGCACAGCTGGCGGGG